>CP139504.1:205256399-205492045 GCA_021014915.2 Artemisia tridentata subsp. tridentata
CTGAGACTGTTAGCCTAGATCAAATGCCAAACCTTTTAGACCAACAGTAGGTATGCAGTAGATGTATAGAACCACAAACAAGCCAAGAGGTAACCAGAGGAATTGGAATGACCTCAAATCCCACCAATTAGGAAAGGATTTTGTTTGCTATAGGAAAGCTTGTTACTCTTGTGGTAGTTTTGACCATCTTGCAGATTATTGTGATAAATGGGTATCTGGATATACAAATCATAGGTTGAGCATTGTAAGACCTCAATCTTTTCTTAGGAATGACAAGATGATACCTAGATCAGTTCTTTTAAGGTCTGGACCTAAAGCAGTTCAAACTGCTAGACCAGCAGTTCAGACTGTCAGACCTATGAGACCAATTCACCCAAGGCCACCAGTTAAAAATACAATAACTGTTTTTAAACCATCATACAAAACTGGTAAAAGAAATTTTTATGAGAAAGCAGTGGTAAAAAATCAAGTTTGGAAACCTAAGGTAACAACTGCCAAGCCAATAGTTCCAACTGCTAGCAGGGTAATTGGTACTGGTGTGAATAAAAACACTGCTAAGGGAAACATGGGTAATGGAGTGAATGCTTCAGCATGTTGGGTATGGAGACCAATTCAAGCCAATGGTGCTAAGACTGTTTTGAAAAGAATGAATTATGTTGATGCTAGAGGAAAGCCTAAGTCTGTTTTAGCTTGGGTTTCACAAGGAAATTAATTTTTCTTGTTGTGTGCATTGTTAGTCATATGCTTGTATTTTGTTTCTTTGTTTTTGGACTAACAATTGCAGGATTGGAGAGAAAACACCAAAGGATTATGAATGCTTGATGTTTTGGACCAAATGGTGTTCTGGAGATTAGTATGTGATCTTTGCATACAACAAATGGTAATTGGTTCACCATGTCTTATCCACATAAGAACCAACTAGTCCAGAGCAAACGGTTTCTGGTAAAGACTAATCAAATCCGTTGATGGTTGACAATTTACCAAAAATTGTATGGTTATCAGCTCACCATATCTAAATGTGAAGAGTTGGCTAGTCCAAAGCAAACGGCTATTGGTAAAGACATATCAAATCCGTTGATAGCTGATAGTTTGCTAAAAACTATGTTTGAGCCATGTTATTTTAAAATTCTTATTTCAAAAAGTTGGTACGGCTCAATAAAAATTTTCAACAATTGGGACGGTTAGTACAAAATATTGGTACGGTTCAACTAGCCGTTATGACTGACGTGTCAGTAATTAATTTTGGGGTAAAAACTAGCCGTTGGCGGTTTGTTGCGATTTTTACTGGATGAATTACGGATTTCGAGGGATCCTCTTATAGACATTTTAACTTTTATTCTAATATATTCTTATACTAAAATAAATAGTTACCATATTCTTTAAGTCGGTCAACTTGAAACCCTACAACTCTCTCCATAAACTCTCAATATTGCTTTCATCTTCTATCTTTTCACTCAAACTTATTACTATTCACGACTGTTAACTAATATTTACTGCTAAGAATGGATGTTTTGAAATTTGTTAAATGTCACAACCAGGTTGCGTTTTTAGAGAAAACAGAGCAAGGAGATGGGCCAAAATTTTATGAGGTTGTGGACTTTCTCAACCACTCTCACATAAGGTATGCTCTAACTGTTTCTCCTACTCTTTATGTTTCGCACATCACACAGTTCTGGCAGAATTCATCTATCTTGACAAGTGATGATGGAAACTTAGAAATTCATACTGAAGTAGATGGCATTAAATTTGTTGTTACCGAGTCTATACTTAGGAGACATCTTAAATTAAATGACTCAGATGGTATCCACACTATGCTAAATACTGAAATTTGGGAAGAACTTACAAAAATGGGGTATAATACATCTGAACATAAATTGACTTTCCAAAAAGCATGTTTTTCACCCCAATGGAGATTTTTGATACATACTCTTCTATGCTGTTTAAGTAAAAAAAAAAAAAAAAAAAAAAAAAAAAAAAAAAACTGCTTGGGAACAGTTCAGTAGCAATATTGCTATTGCTCTCATTTGTTTGTCTACAAACAGAGTTTTTAACTTTTCAAAATATATTTTTGAGGGTATGGCATCAAATGTTGATAGTAAAACAAAGTTTTTAATGTATCCCAGGTTTGTTCAAACAATTTTAAATAAAAAGAAAAACCTGCTTACAGAACCAACTGAAATTTTTGCTACGCCTAGTCTACAATCAAAGGTTTTTCAAAATATGACTACGGTTAGTAGACTTTTTGAAGGGGAACCAGTTCCATTGTTTCCTCAAATGATTCAAACTGAGTTGGGTGAAGGTTCAGCAGTTCCAACTGATCCCCATCACACATCCACTCAAGTATTTGAAACAACCCAACAACCACCTATCACTTATAGGAGAAGGTCTAAACCTAGTCTAACTAGGGTTGTGACTGAATCCTTGCCCAAAGATTCACCTCTCATAGCAGGTAACACAGCTAGAAGTGATGAGGGTAGTTCTTCACAAACTGAATTGACGGCTTTATGTACCAAGTTAGTAGCCAAGGTTGACACTTTGGAGAAGGAGCTAAAGCAAACCAAGGAGGAATTCAAAGCTCACAAGAGACTTTTGCCAAAGTCTATACAAAGCTAACAAAAAGGGTGAAGCAGCTTGAAGAACAGTTGAAGAAGAAAAGGGCAAGAGTGGTATTGGATGATGATTCTGATGATGATGATTCAGATGGTTCAGACGGAGATGATGAAAATTCTTCCAAACAGGGGAGGAAATTTGGTAAAGAGAGGAAATTTGGTGATAAGGATAGATCAGGATCTCAGGGGAGGTATGAAGAAGGTTCTGAACAAGAAGAAGGTTTTGATATTGGTTCTGGTTCTGGTCATGTTCATGAAGAAACAGCTGAGACACATCAAGCAGTTCCAAATGAAGAATCAGTTCAAACTGCTGAGGCAGAGCAAGAGACAGAGCAAGAAACAGTTCAAACTGCTGAGTCAGAGCAACAAGCAGTTCCAACTGAAGAAACTTCTGCTGAACAAGAATATGAAAGGAGAAGAGCAGATAAAGGGAAGAAGCCTATGACATCTGAAGAAGTGGCTGCTGCTCAACAACTTGAAAGGCTTAAAAGGTTGAAACCAAAAACTCAAGAACAGATTGATCATGATGCAGAAGTTGCAAGGCAAATGTTAGAAGAAGATTTGGCTGGCGAGGAAGCTAAACAAGCTCAAATTGCTCGTGATGAAGAATTTGCAAGGAAAATGGCTGCTGATGATATAAGGAATATATCTGAATTCATGGGAAGAAAAAGATCAAATGAAGTAAATTAAGAATAATTCAATGAACAGTTACAATATTTTCTGGATTCTGATGTGATTGTAAGAGCACAAGCTTCAATGGTTCTTAAAGATAAAGAGTTGAATGAAGAAGAGAAGACAGAGGAGCTTAAGGAATTCATACTCAAGAAGAATGGAGTTGCAACGTGGGAAGATCTGATTCATAGAATAAGAGAAAGACAGAAGTCAGGGTACAAGACAAGATTGCCAACAAAGAAGGAACTTGTTGAGGATATGAAGCATTATTTGAAGAACTCAGCAAATTACTCAATGAATGATTTCAAGGGAAAGTCTTATGCTATAATTGAAAAAGAATTCTGTGAAACTTATGCTATTTTGAATTCTCCAAGAAGAAGTGTCAAAACAGGTAAGAAGAGGGAAGCAGAATCTATGGAATCAGAAGTTACTAAGAAACAAAAGTCTGATGAAGAAGGATTAACTAATGAGAAGATCAGAAGCATGATGGTGATTATTCCAGAGTCTTCTTATATTAAACCTTTGCAGGTAAAACATCCAATCATTGACTGGAAGTGTTTACTGATGGAAGAATGAAGGGATGGAAGATTATTAGACTTGGAGATATTTCTGAAAGATATAAGTTGTTTGAAGATTTACTCAAAGGCTTTGACAGAGAAGATCTAAATCACTTTGGAGCTTAGTGAAAGAGAAATTCAGAGATATTGATCCAGTTGAAGATAAAGATAAAGAACTATGGGTTCAATTGAAGAGACTTTATGAACCAGATGGTGGAGAATCGATATGGAGATTTCAAGCTCAAGTCAAGGACATCTCTTGGAAGTTATTTGGAGCATGTGGAGTACACAGAGTATCTACAAATGATGGAATAGAGATATATATGCTGGTTGAAAAACATTATCCACTCAGACCAGGTGTTTTGACAATGCTGACATACGCAAAACTAGAAGCTAATGAAGAGTCTGAGATGGCTGATATGTTAGTAACAAAGAGTTTCAACCTTGCACAAGATGTAAAAGCTAGATCTAAGAGATTTGCTTGATGGGTGTTTGAAAGAATTTTCAGCATTAAGAAGAAGAAGTTTAATTTGAAGAAACTTAGTGATTTGGATAGAAATCATAAGTTTAGGGGAGGATTGTTAGGAAATTAAGCTTAAGCAGTTAAGACTGTTGGAGGTAACAGTTAGGACTGTTGAAGATGGAAGTTAAGACTGCTGAAGAGTGTTGAAGACATGAGCAGTTAAGACTGCTGAGTGAAGAAGTTAGTACGGTTTATGATTTATTGTAATAGATAAATATGGAAAAGATATTATGTATATCGTATAGAATTAGATTGATAGTTATCTTGTAAAGGAATCCTTGGTCTATAAAAGGATTGCCTAGGTTAAGGTTTTTATATACGACACATATACATTACGATACAATTCTTAGAAGTACGAAAGATTCAAGGTTGTAAACCCTAGTGATAGAAGATCACTCGTATTATTTTCTAATAATATTGAATCGTTGAAGGTTATTATTCTGTGTTCTTTGTTTCATTCTAATCATACAAAACACATAAAGTTTTCTAAGTGCTAGCTAGTAAATTTCGCGTGCTAGACTAAGTATAATTCTTCGTATCACATCTAACACAAGGAGTGTGTGTAGATCCGGTCAAAAAACTAAGGTGGTGTTTGTTTATTAAGAGGCTATAAATCTGAATCTGATTCGCACATCTGAATCTGAATCTTAGGCGTAAATATCTAAATCTGAATGAAATAATATTGTTTGTTTTTTTGTGAAAAAATTCTGAATAGTATAAATATAAAGCAATTTCATTCTTACGATAAATAAACATTTATAAACATTAAATAGACAACTGAGTCATAAAACTAGCATAACATAGCAATGTGGAAATAAAATATGTTAAAACAAAACATTCAAAGATATTGTGTCACAACTTAATCTCGTAAAGTAGTCATATAATATTATTGATATGTTACATTCTCATGTTGTTAAAAATTTTCACCATTTTGTAAACAATCACTATCAATTAATTTACGATGAGAAAAAGTAAAATAATTCTATAATATTCTTAACATTTTCATTCGACAATTAGAAGTATTTTTAAAGAAAAACAATCAAGGTTCATGCTCAAAATATGCATGTCACAATTTAATTTCACAAACTATTTATAGATTGTTATTATTTAAAGACTCTTGTGTTTAAGTATTTTCGTCATCATCATATTATCATCTTTTAATATCTTTTATTTAGCAAAATAATATAACAAAGTAATTTTCTTCAAACGTTTTAGCAAAAGTCGAGAAAGTATTTAATACAAAAGGAAAAGAAAAAAAAATGAAAAAAAAGAAAAACTAAAGTAAAAAAAATGTTAAAAAACATTAAAAGGTAATAAGACATCCCCTTCACATCTTGTTGGGTAAGAGGTTTAAACCTCTGACCGGCTCTGAATGAGAAGATAAAAAAAAACAAATGCACATAATGACCCACATGTCTGACTGAGTCTGAACGAGTCAGATCAAGAGGCTGTTAAGAGGCATTTTAAATAAAAAAAAAAAAAACAAAAAAAAGAAAAACAAACACCACCTAAATTAAACTTTTATTCAAAAATTAAAAACATTACATTGATAACTAAAAATTTATACGTACAAAATTAAAAACGTAAACTAATAGTCTAAATTCCACTTCGTCTTTCGCCTCCTTCATCTACTGCACCCTTTGGAGCTCATCCAGTCAAGTGCTTAGTAGATTGTATATAGAAGAGCTCGTCTTTTTACCATTGTTCATATTCTTGGTTGGCCAACATTCGTTCCTTTATTTTGATCTTCTTTTGTTGCATTTCCATCTCTCTCCTTTTGAGCTCTAAAAATGCAGCGCGATCTTCTTTCTTCATTGCCAAAAACACCGCATTTTCTTTTCCGTATTCGTTGACCATCTGCTTCGTCAGTGTCATCTACTGCAGACGATGATGATGAAGTCGTTGCTTCCTTCGCTTTGCCACTGCCCATTGGTCGACAAACTTCCTGAACCACTTCTTCCTCATCGTCTCCAGCCTCCGCATTTAGATTGAACCACCCTTTCCTGACCGCGTTGTGTTTAACGAACTAGACCCGGATGACTTGTATTTCTTGTACTTCTCCTATTGCGATTTTTGAAATTTGGAACTTCCACATATCCATTTCGGAGATTGTTTTAAAATCTCCCACGCATGAAGAAGTGTAAACAGTACTCCATATTCAGCAGGATATTCCCCAAGTGCCTGTTTGGGTCCCCGTCTCCGGCTCCACTATCCGTCGCCATTCGCATGACGTTAACTCCACAAAATTGAACCACTTTAGGACGCAAAGTCTTCCATTTATCATTTAACGAATCATAGGTTCGAATACCAGTTACCTTCAATTTTTCTCAAGGTAATCTAAAACCTCAACCCAAAACCCAACCTCCTTTCTCGTATTACCAACGACGTTATCTTCTGATATACGAACCAAAACTTTGCACAATGCCACTTCTTCTTCAGGGCTCCATGGCATACATCGAGCCTCATCGACATAACTCTTAAAATGTGATTATTATTATTTATCATTTTTTCTCATTTATAATTTCTTTCCATCTGATCATAGCTCTTAAAATTTCATTAATAATTCTTTTGTTGATGCTCAATCTCAAACAGATGTTATTAAATTTAAATAATTTTTTTTTATAATAAAGTACCTTTACCATATTGCAAATATAAGTTATAGATGTTTGATAATAAGTTTTATGTACGTTGAACAAGACTATGGGTGTGTCTGGCGCATAGCGTTTAGAAGTATTTAAAAGCGTTGTTGAAATTTTTAACACTCCGTTGACAAGAGGCAAATAGCTTTATCTATTTTTTGGAATGCTCATTTTTTAGCGATCAGTTGTTTTACACATTATAATTACAATAACAACTATGTTACCAAACGCTTTTATAGAAAATTAAAGCTACTGCTTACAACGCCAAACACACGCTAAGTGTAATGGTCACCAAACCACTCAGTGGTGGTGACCAACCGTGCGTCGTCCCCCTTTACACCTCCCCCACCACCCCGCGCGATGGTGGGTTCTTGCTTGTGGTATGGTGGGTAGACTAAGGAACGATTTGTATTGTTTTTTGTTAAGTATATTATGGGGTACGTTTGTATAAAATGAGATATTTTTATGTGTTTGATTTGACGATCACCACTACCCATGCTTGATGGTATGTTGATGTAGAGTTTATAAGTTTGATGACCATTGGCTCTGGTATAAGAAATAAGCTAAAAATGCAAAAAACTAGTCTTGTCCAAAACATAAAACAAAAGCGCAAGTCATCCGTGAAACCGTGACCACTGTACAAATTACTGGATTTGATTTGTTACCTTGTACATTTAAATTTAAGAAGCTAACTGATCGAGGAGAAAATAAGACATCGGATCAAACGAGTTAAATTGATTTAAGTTGTACACTGATGTGTTTTTGTAAATGTTTAAACTGGTAGAAAAACTTTTACCTTGTATATTCAGCCTCGACTAACTCTTACCTATAATCTATTTACTCCAAGCCTTTTTTGACGATTCAACTGAATATCTGCGATGAGCAAATGATATCATTATGGTAAGTGTACATTGTGTGTCTATAAAGTTTTAACCACCCAAATGGTCTTATTGAAAAACCATATACCGTACTACTGTAATGTTCTTAACTGAAATCACAAACAAACTATGTCTAGCTATAATTTAAGTACCATGCAAAAAATGAACATGCTTTGTAAGATCTGTGTTAATTAATTGTTTATTTTTTGAATCATTCTTAATTTTTAATGGTGATCCACTTTTCCCGACTTTCTCCTTCCCTTGAATTATTTTATCATACATTTATTTTCTTTTCTTTTTTGCTAATTATATACTATTTTTGAAACAAACAAAACATAAAAGTAATCCTACTTGTCCAAATAAAGTAATCCCGATGACGTTTCCAGAAATGTCGGCACAAATATCATCATTCTCATTTTATGAAAGACTATCAAAAATAAATATGCAAAAATACTGCGATCTCAAATAGACAAATAGATTGACATAAGTGAGTTGTTTAAAATTAAATAAAAGTACTATTTGGCACTAGTGCATTGTAAACAATAAGAATTGATCATGATAGTTTAATTTCCACACTTTCTTTTCACAAATTAAAAAATGTGTAAAATTTTAATGTGTAAAAACCGGTTATATTAATAACTATGACACTTATTAATATAACTAATTTTTACACATTATTAAATATTAATGAATTAATAAATTTTATACACTTTTTAAAAGTGCGAAGAAAAAAATGTGTTGATTAGACTTTTTATTTTTTATTTTTATTTTAGTGATCAAAGTTATGAAACACTATTGGGCTGCAAGCTTTTATCATGCAACTCAAGCTCAAGCAGCTTGAGTTTCGCTTGATCAAGTCGAGCTTTTATCAAGCTCGAGCCCGGGCCCGAACCCGGTAAACTAGCTGGAAAAACCAGCCGAGCTCGAACTTTTATCGAATTTTTTGAGCCTTCATGTGCATAAATATTTTATTATACATATTCATATAAATAACTTAAAGGCTATGTGAATATTGCTATAATAGTTAAATATTTATTGTAGACGGTTTTCATAATGCTCCAAAGTTTTGTATAAGTTATTTGCCAGTGACTTTATTGATGATTTTGGCTATCGGATACAATATTTATGTATAAACTCGAGCTTTTTTGAGCCGAACTCGAGCCTTATTCGAATATTACTCGAGCCGAGCTCAAGCTTGGATGATTAAAGTTCATCGAGCTATCAAGCCGAGTTTGAGCCTATCTTATGATTTTCGAACCGAGCTTAAGCCTTGTCGAGCTAAGCTTGGCTTGATCACAACCCTACTTACTATACATCTTTTTAAGTACACACATGTGACATGTGTGAATAAGGTCAATCGATGCCAAATGATTAGATGTTTTCGATGGTCTATAGGTGTTATACGTGACTGAGAAAGCGACCATTTTGACGTTATTATAATTTATAAAACTACAATCTTGTCACAACTCACTGGATACTCATTGAACGTATAGATCTCTAATGATTGCAAATGAAGTGATCCAACTTTCAAATTGCGGTTGAGTAACTAAAGTGTTTCTAAAATTGTTACGTACACTCATCACTCATCAGTGTTACAACGACAATTCAGAAGGATATGATGGTCATTTACATGGTTTAATGGTTTGGTTTTATTCTTCGTTTAGTAGTTGCATTAGTTAAGTTATTCTTTTGAAATTTGCTAAGAACCTAGATATGCATCTTTAATAAATATATGTTTGTACTATAACGAATTGAAGTTTAGTAATTAGGTTTTTTTTTTTTTTTTTTTTTTTTTTGAAAGGTGTACTTTAATAACACAAACCGACACGGATTATCTCCAAGGCAGAGATAACCGCTCGCACAAACATTACATCATATCAACACAAAAATGACACCACCCTTTCCAATCTACCTTACCCTCCTTATACCTATTACTATACCAAACAAATCCTAAAGCTTTTACATCGGAAACAACATGATCCACATTAGCATCCCTATTATTAAAAATCTTGTCATTCCTAGCCTTCCAAAGACACCAACATGTCAAGATAAGCAACCCGTATATAACCTCTTTCCTCGTCTTTGACTCGTCCAAGTGATTGATCAATTGAAGCACATCTTTAAACGAAAACATGGAGAATGGCGGAATTTTGCACCAAGAGGAAATACCTCCCCATACTCCACTTGCAACCGTACACGCCGTAAAAATATGATCCGTTGTTTCTTCCGCTTCACCACACAAAGTACAAAAACCATCTCCAACCACAATGTTCCTCCTTCTGAGCGCCGTCATAGTCGGGATTCTATCCATGTTCGCCCTCCACATGAATATATTACACTTGAACGGGATCCACTTGCACCACTTATACATGTAGTTCTCATCTCTATAACCGGCCCTAACAACCACAGCTTCGACTCCTTAACTGAATAAACCGAGTGATCCTCCATATTCCACCCCCAATCATCCTTTTTATTAGTTAATCTCACATCCCCAACCAATCGATGACAAGCCACTAGCTCAGCACATTCTATGTCTACACTAGGATACCTCTTCCAATCCCACATCATCCTTCCAACGTCCCTTTGAGCACCAATTCTTTCTGAAACGACACACCACTTATTTTTGTCGAGCCGAAAAAGATTTGGGAATAATACCTTCAACAGCTCCCTTGTCAACCACGGATCAATCCAAAATTTAACTTTCGAGCCTTCCCCCACAATACCCCGAATCATATTAACAAAATGAACACCTTCGACCTTTGTACAATACCCTATTCTCACCATTTTATTCCACGTTCCAGCGATGCTCTTATTAGAATGATAAGTATCCCATCGTCTCCCGGAAACATGAATGACGTCTATAACTTTTCTCCAAAGTGCATCACATTCAACTCTATACCTCCATAGCCACTTTAATATTAATGCATTGTTCATAACATCAAGCTTATTTAAGCCCAAACCTCCATCACTTTTCGGCTTCGTCACCTTGTCCTAAGCTACCCAATGAACTTTACTCACTTCATCATTGCCACCCTATAGAAATCTTTTAATAATGAACTCAAGCTTATTCACCACGGCTACCGGAGCTTTGTACAAAGAGAAATAATAAGTAGGAAGGCTCTCTAAAACGGATTTAATGAGCACCACCCTCCCTCCCATCGATAAAACATTAGCCTTCCATTTCGACAATCTATTATTAAACACCTTAATAACCGGCTCCCAATTGTTGATTCGACCCATATTCATACCCACTAGAATTCCTAAGTACTTAAATGGAGTATCACCAGGTTTACATCCGAACGCTCTAGCCTCCGAAAGCACATCATCATGACTCTTCCCTACCCCAAACAAAGTTGATTTATTGATATTAATCCGAAGCCCCGAACACAAATGAAAAATCCGCAAGATCCTCCTAAGAGCTTGAAAATTAAGTGTAGACCACTCGCCCATAACCATGGCATCACTACAACAAAAATGGGATTTAGTCACACACGCAATTTTTCGAATGGCCACATAGTAAGTTTTTTATGTGACTAAATGTACTAAAATAAAATAAACAGCCACACTTGATCCTACTTGTGTGACCATTTCGGAATTACAACTGAGGCTACAGCCACACATTTGAATATTTTCGTGACTAGAGGTATCTGGTAAAACTTGTTTTGATTTTTTTAGTCACTTATAATTTGGAACGTGTGACGGATACAAATAAGTTTGAAACATTAGTCACACTATATATATACATATGTGACAAATATATGTCACACAATTGAAAAGTGTGACCAAAATCCATATATGGTCACATGAAGTAATTGTGTATGTGGCTAAATCATATACTTAAGTTTGTCACACATTATTTAAATGTGACTAATACTCAGTTTTTGTTGAAAATTTAGCCACATGAATTTGAAATGTGTGACAACTGAAAGTAAATTTGAAGTATTAGTCACAATATGCATTTAAAAGTGATAAATATATGTCACACACTTCAATAGTGTGACCAAATGTCATATATGGTCACACTTTTGCTTTTATAGTTCAAATATTTTATTAACTGATTTTACAGTATTTCTCAATTTTGATATCTCCCTCACATATTTTCACTACTCCCGCCCACTTTTTTCCCCAAAATCAAATTTACATTTTCATTCTCCATTATCTAGGTCACATACTCCCGCCCACTATTTTCAGTTTTTCACTACTCCCGCACACTGGCAACACCCATTCATTTCATTTCCCCCCAAATCCATCTTCATTTCATTTAATTTGATTTCATTTCCACACAAAACCTAAAAATCAAAATCAAAATCCACTAAAATCAGAAGAAGAAAGATGTTGTGTGTCGCAGGTAGGAGATGCTCGTCATGGCTGTCGTCAGCACCGGCCTTATCCGTCATCATCAATCGCAACCCGATCAACCTCTCCGCAGTTGATTCAGATAGTCCCAGTTCTGTTTCTAATCCTAATCCTGCGTATCTCAATTCCATGATTTTAAATCATATAAGAGGTTAGTCAAATCATAATGATTTCGATTTGTGCTTATAGATGCGATTTGTTTTTGTTTATGCTAGGTTGTTAAGGTTGTTAATGATTTGTTTTTGTTTATGCTAGGTTGTTAAGGTTGTTAATGATTTGTTTTTGTTTATGTTAGGTTGAGTTACCTGTGGCAAACCCATGGTCTACCTCAGTACCACGACCGTTGCAGAGGCCTGGGGACAGCATAATTGAGGAAGATCAATTATATGCTGGTACAAGGTATGAACTCATATTATCATTTTAAACAACATTTTAGTCTACAGTGTTGAAGCAATAGCAGTAGTTTACTTGTATTGCAATTGATATACTATCAATGTTATATTCTTTGCTTATTTAAAACAATGAAAATGAAGTGCATGCCACTAATGTGCGTCTTTTTCTGTATGAAAACCAGGATATTGCAACTCTTGGTGTTGTCAATGTAAGGTATTGTGGTTATACTGTTGTCGTGAAAGTTGAGGAGAGAAAGGGTGACAATAAAGTTTCTCCGTTGCCATACATTGAGCTTCTTGACCAGCCTGATGGAGGAGCCTGCGCCCTCAACATCAATAGGTTATTTGCACCAGCTAACATACATTTTTGATATCCTTGTGTTACCAGTCTCTTGTAATTTTGTTTTAATGTTTGTGCCGGTTAACATGTTCTCACTATAAGCTTAATTCTTACAGTTTGAGGCTGCTGCTACATAAAAAAACAACTTCCATTCTCCCCAATTTAAAAAGAGCTGAAAATGGAGAGCTCATTACATCTCGAGTTTATTTGGCAAAGCTCTTAAAGAACAGTCCATTCAAGTAGGCTTTTATAGGGTCACTTGTTGAGAAGTCCAGGCAGAAGTCACACGACCGGATGAAAACATTGATGGGTGTAAGCTTCTTCTATAACACGTTACCAATGATAATGCAAGTCTGGTACAATACATGTCAAATAACAACTCTTTCATTTGTCTTTGCAGGCATTGAATCAAAGTAACTACAATGCTGATCATCTTATAAATTCAACTGGCATCACAATCAGCACTACCTTCACTGAAGTTCAGTGTCGGGTTTTGGAACCACCAAAGGTATAATTTGGTTGCAAATCTCTCTTTGTTTGCACAATATGTTTCTTAACTATACACTCTTTGTATTTATTGCAGCTGAAGTTTGGCAATGGAGGAGACTTGCTTCCTCGTGGTGGTCGTTGGAACTTCAATAACAAGGTCCTCTAAATTTTGGTTATTTTATTAACTAACAAATTTTTTGAATGTTGGTTCTGATTGTATAAATTTGGCTGCAGACACTTGTTGAGCCAAAACAGATCACGTGTTGGGCTATCGTGAACTTTAGTGCTCGATGTGACATTCCACATATGTGTACGGGTCTACTTAGATGTTCTGGAGCCAAAGGCATGGTGAGAAATCTCACATATGGCAACTTTTCATAGTACATACAAAATATATTATGATCTGGTAAAGTGAATAGTCCTGTGTTATTCTTGCAGCTGCTTAATGATCCATACACAGTGATTCAAGAGAATTATCAGGATAGATGCTTCCCTGCTCCTGTTCGTGTTGAAAAGATGTTTAAAGCTGTTAAAAGCGCACTTCCGGGCACGCCAGCGTTTCTACTATGCATTCTTCCAGAAAGGAAGAATTCTGAAATCTATGGTTTGGCAAAATTGGAAAGGGTTCAGGTAATTTACAATTGTCATTTGTTACGAAGCACAAGCAGGGTCGTACTAACAACACAAGCCAAAGGCGACGAAGATGCAGCACAAGAACTTCTTGCCAAATACTGTGTGATGACTAAACCTTTGAAATTGCTTTGGCAAAATTGGAAATGGTTCAGGTAATTTACAATTGTCATTTGTCAAGTTTCTGGTATGGGTGGGGTGGGCAGTGGGCTAAGGGGTTTGAGTCAGAAGGTGGAATGTCTATGCGCGGGTTGAAACGAGTTTGACCCGGATACACTTTTTTAATCCATTTTTTGAGCTTTCTAGGCAAGTTGTGCTACTATGATTGCAAAACTATATCATTGTTAAATATATGTTACCTTTTCTGTAAAGTGATTTAGAAAGTTTTCAGCATTAAAATACTTAGCGTGTGACTTTCAACCTGTTTCCTTTTGAGTCAAATCTTTTAGCTTAAATTTAATTGGGTTGATCTATTAAATCGCGTATTAGATCATTTTTTTTATCTGTTAGGTCATTTGATTGAATTGGATCAGATTTTCATATCTTGACCGAGGCATCATGTAGTAAACTAATAAGATGAGACTGGTGCATTTTCTGTCTGTTGAGATTTGGACATAAAGTTACATATTGTCATAGTCATTCTATTTTTTTCTTTGATTCTGGTCTACAAAATTTGTGTTTCGTAGTTTTTGAAGGACATTTAGACATTAGTCCAAAGCTTTTATCAAGTTTGAATGAATATATTACAGCTTGCATTTCATTGAATAACTAACAATCATACAAATTTCTCCTCATTCGGTCTGCATTATGAGAATAGTACTGACGAGATTAATGTTTTACATCTTATGCTGTGGGAAAAAGAAGTGACAGGCAAAAGTTATTCGATGATGACAATGCTGATCCAATGCCCAGGCTCAGGACACGTGAGGAGATCATTGCTAAATATAGAAAATCGGGGGTAACTCTATAAATATAAACTTAAAATATAAGTACTAATTCATTGATGGTTTTGTGATCAATTGTTGTCAATGTGTATCTAATGAATCGTGTTGTACCGACTCTTTCCAGAATGATACTTCCTCTGCAGCTGGAGAAGCAAGAAATAAGCTTCTAGAACGCGGGGAAAAACTTGCGGTAGGATTGTCATCATGTAGAAATAAGCTGAAGCAATAGCCTTTGGAGCTCGATTGGGTTTGGATACAAGGGTCTTGTTTGATGTCATAAAAGCTAGTGAAGGAACATCATGGTATGGCCATCTATCCTGTTTTAGTATTTGTTATCTGCCAAACAACTCATTAGTACTAAAGCGTAGTCTAGTTTATGATTGGCCCTACAGTTATCATGCTTTGGTGCAGATACACAATTTGACAATAAAAGTGAGTACTTATTGTCAGTAAGGTATATCATGCAGAATCTATTGAAGAGAATGTAGCTATAGCACATTAAGGCAGTTTTTAATAGCATTACATCTAAAACACATCTATGTAAGAACTTGATAAAGCTTTTGTCTTAGCATTTATAGATACATTAGCAGGCAACAAAAGAGAGTCCAAGCAGCAGCCGCTGCTGCTTCAATATATCAGAAATCTTTTGTTTACCCTTCCCCAAGTTCTTCTTTGACTTGGTAACTACGAACTTCATTCTTCTATATATCTGTTTAAATACGATCCTATTGTTAGCACACTTGTAACAATTGTCTTTTGAGTAGGATGACGTCTCACCACTATCTGCCTTCATTGAACAGGTTTTGCAAGATCAACTTCAACTAAAGCAGCAGCACCAGCAGTTGGGAGATGGATCTGCCTGTGACTACTTCTGATAGAAAAGGGAAGGCCATTTTAGAGATTTGTTTTGTGCTGTTAGATATTATAGTATGAGCAGATGGATCATTTTTAATACTGCTAGTGTGTTAGTTACAACTGTTAGTTATAAGTTAGTACTCTTGGTTCATACAGTTAGTAGTGCTATTAGATATTATTGTATTTGAATTTGTTTTGATATATATTTGAATTTGTTTTGATATATATTGATTTCTTAAATGTGACTAAAGATGTATATAGTTACACTCAATAACACTTTTGGTCACTGTTTGTTTAATTTGTTGTGTGACTAAATATTACAAAAGGCCACACACAAAAATTTATGTGGCAATTGGATGATCAATAGTCACACAAAATACAAATTTCTTCACTTTAAACAACATATGGTCACACTTATTAACACTTTTGGTCACTTTATGCTTAATTGTATGTGACTAAATACCCAAAACAAACATGCTTTGTGTGACTAAATATTACAAAAGGCCACACACACAAAAAATTCATGTGACCATTGGATGATCAATAGTCACACAAAATACACATTTCTTTCACTTTAAACATCATATGGTCACACTTATTGACACTTTTGGCCACTTTTTGCTTAATTGTATGTGACTAAATACCCAAAACAAGCATGTTTTGTGTGACTAAATATTACAAAAGGCCACATAAACATAAAATTCAAGTGACCATTGGATGAACAATAGTCACACAAAATACACATTTCTTCACTTTAAACAGCATATGGTCACACTTATTCACACTTTTGGCCACTATTTTTTAAATTGTATGTGACTAACTCGAAAAAAACAACACACGTTGTGTGACTAAATCATCACAATTGTCACATTTATTATATATTCTTGTGGCCATAGGATGGGAAATAGTCACACATACTGATAAATCCAACAAAACTTGTGCCTAATTGGTCACACATATTCGGGTTTTGGTCACTCTTTTTCAATGAAAACGGTCACAAACTAAACAATGTGACCATATAGCACCTACGGTGGCGCGACTTTTCGTCACACACACCCAAAAAAACGTGTGTGACTATATGCATATAGTCACACATTTTTGGTGTGACCGTAGGCCAAATCTGTACTAGACCACTCGCTGATAACCATGGCATCATCCGCATAAAGTAAGTGCGAGACAACCGCCCCCCCATTAGGCAATCTCACACCATCAAAAACTCCTATATCACATGCCTTTCGGATGATACTAGAAAACGCCTCCATAACTATAATGAATAGGAAAGGAAATATAGGATCACCTTGACGCAATCCTTTACCACAACCAAACTCGAACGTCGGGGAACCATTAACAAGAATCGAAGAGTGGGCCGATGATAACACTCCATAAATCCACCTACACCATATTTCGGAAAACTTCATTTGCCTCATCACCGATAACAAAAACCCCCAATGGACGTTGTCATAGGCTTTCTCAAAGTCTATCTTAAACAAAAATAATTCTTTGCCCGTATGCTTCGCCCACGATAACACTTCACTAATAATAAGAGGATCGCCAAGAATATATCTTCCCGTTAAAAAAGCCGACTGCGTCTCATGCGTAATCGATCCCATGACCTTCTTCAATCTATTTGCGAGCACTTTAGAAATAACCTTACTCACGACCCCGATAAGATTGATAGGCCTATACTCCCCAAGTTAGACAGGATCAGAAAATTTAGGAATCAATGTAATAAACGACGAACCAACACCTCGATTGTTAACTGCAGATTCCGAAAAATTATGTAATATCCCCACAAAATCGGCTGAGAAGGAACTCCAAAATTTTTTAATAAACCGAAAGTTGAAACCGTCTGGTCACGGGGATTTATCGCTACCGCATTCAAATACCGCTTCTTTAATTTCACTCTCAACAAACAGTCTCGTAAGTTCCACAGCCATATTATCATTAATTTCTCTCAAACCAGAACATTCCAATGTGGGCCGCTCCTGCATATCTTCAATGAACCTTTTTTTGAAGAAACCAAATATTTCTTTTTTAACAAGGGTTGGTTTAGAGACCCATTTACCGTTGATCGTCAACCCTGGGATACAATTCGATACTCTACGTTTATTGACGACCCCATGAAAGAATCGCGTATTTTCATCACCTTCCTTAGCCCATTGAACCCTCGCCTTTTGTCTAAGATCTTTCACTTTGAAAGCTTCCAATTCTTTTTTTCTAGCCTTGGCTTCCTCATAAACCCACTGTTCGGCCTCCGTATAATCCCTTTCTTCAATAACTTCATCCAACTCTTTAAGTTCTTGGACCAAATTAGCCTCCTCCTCACTTTCAGTAATCGAGTTCATGCCTTTCCAATTAACAATAGCCTTCCTAATGACTTTGAACTTTTGCATGAGAATAATATCCGGCTACCCATTCCCAATAAAACCCGATAAAACGCTTAACACAACTTCCTCGAAACCTTCTCGGTATAGCCAAGAATTAAAAAATCTAAATGGCTTTGCACCGAAATTCCTATCTTCAACCTTCAAGAGCAACGGACTGTGGTCCGACTCCGCCCTAGCTAATGCCCGATATTCAGCGTTTGGCCATTCGTTTAAGAAACCCCACGATACAAAAATGCGATCAATACGGCTGCATTTATTCCCAACCACGTATGTAAACTTTCGGCCCTTCAGACCGTACTCATGAAGGCCAACTCCTTCCAAGAAATCATTAAACTCATTGGATGCAGACGAGATAAACTTAGAATTCCTTCGTTCGTTTCTATCTCGAACGCAATTGAAATCCCCACCTACAATCCATAGGCCGGAATGTTGTGAAAGAAGGCGCTCTAATTCAACCCATAACACCTTTTTGTCCACCAACTTCTGCGGCGCATACACATTGATAAGATTAATCGCTTTACCATTAATTATAGAATTGAATGTCGATAAATGTTTGATACCTTTTTATCAATTACTCCCTGTATAATGTTGGTCTAACTTTTTAGCCTAAAAGCTTTTGATAAATCTAACCATATCTAGAGTAAACGTTAGTTTACTTGTTAATATCTTACAAGTGAAAGTTGGTATTAGGGCATTTCAAAGAAGACAAATACCACTTAAAGATAAACTCTTTGTTACTGAGTGGTAGCACCAAGCATAGTACATGAATTATGAACAAGATCCGTTATATCTTTCATTATCAGACACGATAAGATATGCATTTGAAAATATCTTTAGGCCGAACTTTATAAAAAAGAAAGGGGCGAGATAAAATACAATGCAGATTATTAGGTACAGTTGAGCCAAGTGTTTGATAAAGTAATATATATCAGGAGCTTTCAATGTTGTTATCAATGGTATCGAGTTTTCATTATATAGAAAGGCAATAACTACTAGTGAGAGTGATAGTATATATAACGATATATATCGAACAAAATGGACCGCAGTGATTGGATCAAGCGTGTGTACGTGCATGAAGATATGGTGAAATCGAAATCGGTGGGAGATCATGCATGTTACTAATAGTCAAAGACCAGGCTACAAAACAAAGAGGCTCGTGGCAAATATGGATGGACTAGATGATCATGCACCCCAGCAACCTAGCAAATGCACCATCACTTTCGTCCATTAGCCCCATAAATAATGTGAGTCTATCGTCATTTTATTTATTCAAGATTAAAAGTGAGATATCTAGTTAAATATTACTATGGGTGAACCCTTTATTCTAATATTAGCGACAAAGTTTAAAACAAGACAAAAACCGATATTAATTGATTGGTAACTGGTAAGTTAAAAACTGAACTGTAGGTTGAGATTTCGTTCTTGGTATGCTATAATTCGTATACTAATTAATGTTCAAACGATTTTTATCGTTTAGTTTTAGTTAATGGGAGTTGACATATGTTGCAAACAAAGTTATTACGATTCAGTTGGCAAACCAAGCATGGGAATTTGAAAGAGATGAAACTAAATGTATAATACTTTCATCTACTACTAGTATTTAGCAAATACATTTCTATCCTCGTTAAAATAACTTACACGAAAGTTTCTAAATTAGGACTTGTCTCCTACATAACAAGAGTCGTTTGAAACGTAGCATTTTCTTATTTTTCTTTCCAACTCAAGAAGAGGTACAAACACTTAAGATGTAACATTTCCATTTCTCTTATAAGATCATCTTCTTGCCGTCCAATTATAATTTGGGGCAATCCAGAGACTAGCCCAATCGCTCAAAGTGTTGGGCTTTTGAGGACTCAAATTAGTGACTTTCTGGAAATAGCCCGAGCGACCGGAGACTTTTATATGAAGGTGACATGTGGCATCAAAAAAAATGGCACCCAATCATTAAAGTGGTACTTGTGTTATAGTCCACTATGTGTACTTTTTAAGCGACTTTTTTACAGCGACTTTCCATACCTTAAACGACCTTCTATTTTGTCTTTTTCGACCCAAAAAGTCAAACTTCGAAAAATTCTATTTTATTCTTTTTGCCCCTTCCCAATGTTGAGCTACCTAAGCGACTGACGGCTTGGTACTTTGTGCGACTTTTTTTACTTTCCACCTTTTTGTACTTGTGTCGTTACTTTTGTACTTTTCAACTTTTTTACTTTTAATCCTTTTGTATTATTTTTTAAATACTTTTTAAAATACTTTATAAACAATTTTTTATTTCAAAATCTTGAGCAACTTAAAAAAAATTTAAGCGACTATATTTTCTTTAAGCGATTTTTTTTTTTTTTTTAAATCACCCCACATTAACCCCCACACACACTCAAATTCCCCCAAAACACATATACTCAGTGTCACAACCTGAGTATATGTGACACTAAGTATATCTTCATTTTTCATCACATGAACTTATATAAGTTCTTGACACGTACTGTACCTTAAGTGATATCTAACTTATTTTTCTTATCAAACGAGCCACACAAACCTGATTAACATTCCTTTTTATGAGTTAATAAAAATGAATTTCTAAATCAATTTTACTTTTCATCGAGTGAAATTATAAACAAAAAAAGCTGATATATAGATCGTTCCTCTTTCAAGATCTTCAATATCAAACAAAAATCAAACCAACATTCCTCTTGTATCATTCATCATCAACACGAACGAACTAAACACACACACTTGCAATTAAGATCAAACAACAAGTTTAACAAGAACAATTTCAAGATCTTATTATTTCATCTCAACAACTCAGAATAATAATAAAAAATCAGATCTGAGATTGATATATCACAAAGAAAAATACTCCTTAATAACAACAAAGAACCAAGATCCATCTTCAATAAAAACTAAATATGCCTGAGCCCCAAACTTTTCATTCGAATATCTTAATATACAAAGTCTTGTCGGAATCATCGCCGGACAAGAGATGGTCAGCAGTTGTTTGTGCTCACTGCTACCGCCGTCTGAATACCACCATCTATAGTTGTTTGTGCTCACTACTACCGCCGTCTGAATACCACCATCTATAGTGTTGGGTTTTGTTTTCCTTTTTGTGATGAGTATGTGGTGTTGAGTAGATTAGGTTTGTGATTATGATGAAGTTTTTGATCGGTTTGTAGATCTGGGTTTGTGGGAATATATGTTTTCTTTTTGTTTTTGATCGGTGAAAGATTGATGGTGATTTTTGTTTATGATATTTCGTTTTATTTTTTTTGTGTTTATTTTGGAGTGATGAATCTGTGTCGGGTGATGGATCCGGGTATTTATAATGTATTGAGTTTTTGTTTGTAGAATCAAGTTTTTGTATAGATTTGTGTAAAAATTATGTGTTGATGATGAAAGAGTGTGGAAGATGAAAAAGTATTTGTGTTTTGAGAGAATTTGAGTGGTGCGGGGGTTAATGGAGGGTGTTTTAAAAAAAAAGTAGCTTAAAGAAAATATAGTCGCTTAATTTTTTTTTTTTTTTTTTAAGTTGCTCAAGTTTTTGAAATAAAAAAATGTGTTTATAAAGTATTTAAAAAATAATACAAAAAGGTGAAAAATACAAAAAGGTTAAAAGTAAAAAAAGTTGAAAAGTATAAAATTAATGACATAAGTACAAAAAGGTGGAAAGTAAAAAAAGTCGCTCAAAGTACCAAGCCGTCAGTCGCTTAGGTCGCTCAACATTGGGAAGGGGCAAAAAGAATAAAATAAATTTTTTTGAAGTTTGACTTTTTGGGTGGAAAAAGACAAAATAGAAGGCCGCTTAAGGTATGAAAAGTCGCTGTAAAAAAATCGCTTAAAAAGTACACATAGTGGGCTATGACACAAGTACCACTTTAATGATTGGGCGTCACTTTTTTTGGTGCCACATGTCACCTTCATATTAAGTCGCCGGTCGCTCGGGCTATTTCTTGAAAGTCGCTAATTTGAGTTCTCAAAAGCCCAACACTTTGAGTGACTGAGCTAGTCTCAGGATTGCACCTTATAATTTTTCTTTTTCATTAAATATGGACAAAATTACATGTTTCATCCCTGTGGTTTATCCAAAATTACATGTTTCGTCCCTATTCGATTTTAGTTACATGGATAATCCCTATTTTTCAAACTACTTGCATCAGTGGTCCCTATTATGGGAAATAGGGACTATCCGTGTAATAATAAAATTGTAAAAATTACATAGATGATCCCCATTTTTTAAAATAGGGACCATTGATGCAACTAGTTTGAAAAATATGGATTATCCGTGTAATTAAAATCGAATAGGGACGAAACATGTAATTTTGTCTTAAATATGAGTAAAATCGAATAGGGACGAAACATGTAATTTTGTCTTAAATATGAGTTAAATATTGGTTTGATTGAGATTTTCGGCCGCCACCCCTTCAATTTTCTCGCCATCATCCTATCTTAAATCGTCCTCTCTACCCTTAATCAATTGTGATGATTCGTCTAATTCTATTAGGGTTGATTTGGTCCTTCTTTTAGGGTTCCAATTGATCCTCTATTATGATATTCGAATCTGGTCCTTTGTTTATGGGTATGCAATACGATCTAGGGTTGGGTATATCTAAGGGGTGGTAGGTTGTGATTTATAAATTATTATCATAATCAGATCTCCATTGTATTACTGGCGATCCCTATCCCTAATTGTTTTTCCAAACTTTTAGGGTTTTGACTCATGGTTATTTTATTTGGGTTTTTTCGTTTGATTATTATTTCTAGAGAACCTTACAACCCTATGTTTAGGGTCGTTCCTTTTGAATATTCTAAAGGGTTTTGCTGATGGTTTGTTGGTGGGTACGATGGGCGATAATGTTCTATTCACGTTGTTGGTTTCTTGTTTCTTTTTGGCGCGACAGGACCTCTATGGCTAAGGTTTTGTTAGTAATCTATATTGTACATATGCTATCCCTTAAAACCCTAGGTTAGGGTTTTGGCGGTCGAGGCGTATCATTAGGGTATTATGCATTTTGTTTGGATTGCTTTGGTGATGATCCTAATATATGGTTTGAACATATGTATGATCTTCACTTGCGCTAAGGGCGGCTGTTTGGAGCATGTGGTTGTTTGATGCGTATGCAGTTACTATGGTATTGTTCGTCGGTTTATGAAAGAGGTATGACTATATGTTCGTATGGTAACATCGGATTTGTGGGTGTATTATGTGTGGTTGTAGTCCTATTGTAACAGATCAGTTATGTCGTCTATGTGAAAGCTTATCAACTATGAAGACATTTGGTTGTTATGATTGTTGCTATAGCTTGAAAGTTGGATATGCTAAGGTGTTGATCACCACAGATCTTCGCTACATTGGAAGTAGGACCTTCTTGGTATTCCATTGGTCCTCGCAAAAATGGTTTCCTCTTTTTCATGAGTGGACGTGTGATGTTGCTGTTTTGGTTCGGCATTTTGTGGGCATGGTACGTGGTACTATGGGCAAGTTGTTCAAGCCTGGTTGTTTTGGTGTGGGGAATGAGGCTATACCTGATCATCACAAGTGTTCTGGAGCTTTTTTTTTCACACCTAGTTATGTAACGCTACTTGTCGCGGGTTGCTTTGATTAATTCTTGTTGATGCAAATAATGTTCAAAAAACGTTATTTATATCTTTCGATAACTCCACTTTTTTATGATAACAAAATGTGAAAAAATTTTACGTCAAAATTAACGTAAACAAGTTTTTAGTCGAAATATCCCGTTTCTACGTAAATCACTCTAGGTATGAACAAACAAATTTACAACTTGACAAATGATTAAAGAAGTGAATTTGTGTTTCAAACTTCACATTTTTAATGTGACAAAACATTTTTTCAAAAATATACCTTATAAATTATTTTTGAATTATAAAGAAATGTTTTATTGGAAAAATAAGTTTAAAAATCATAACAGCTATTTTCCCCCCAAAATCAGCTCCAAACTTCCCCAAATAAACTTTCACCACTAAAAACAAAAATTGGAGCGTCCTTGTCTGGCACGGTACCACTAAATTTAGTGGTACCGTGACCCTATAACGGGCAAATTTCTTCTGCCTATAAATACCAATTCAATTCACAGTTTTTGGGTATCCTTTTTCACACATAACTTTCTGAGTTTAAAACTCTTATAACATCTTCTCTCCTTTGATCATTTAGTTTAGTTTTCTTTTGTTTAAAGAGTGATCCTATCATCCAACCAAGTGATCACCTTCATTCCTCTACTAGTGCAAGAGAAGAACACAAAGTATCAAGAAGATACAACGTGTTGTAGTTATAGTTAGTGCACTTGTAACATATTGTTACATACTTGTTGTATCCTAGCATACACCAAATTGAATTTTCTTTTGTGTAGTTTGTGAGTGTAGATCATTATGATCTTGGAGATCTCTTGTAGCTTGTGGGCTTGTGTGTTGATCAAGTGGATCAAAGGTAGATCGGGTAGATCGAGTGAAGTGTGTTGATTGTGTGATTTAGTAAGGATTGTGTGGATCGTGGTAGATTAGTACTAGCTAAGATTAGTACTCGACATTTAGCTTAGTGTCGAAAATAAGGATAAGCGACGTTGTACGGTTTTCTCCGTCTGAAGGGAGCTTTGTTGACATAGTGCTTAGAACTCTCGAGTTTGGTACTCGGGTAGTGGAGTAGGGCGAAGAAGAGTTTCGTGATCGAACCACTATAAATCTCCTTATCTCGGTTTGATCTTTCTATCTCATTTCTTTATATTTATTGTTTATATTAGATAGTATAGTTTAGTGTTCATATTGGTGTTGATTGATTTCACAAAAGAATCGAATCAAAATTTTTCACAAGCAAAGTTTTAAAACTAACTAAAAACCGGTAAAACTATTCAACCCCCCACCCCTTCTAGTTTTCCACAATTGGTAACAGAGCCATGTCTGGCAAGATTTTAAAATAAATTGTATTTTAAAACTTGAATCGACCAATGGATTTCGACAAATATCAAGAAGGGCAATATATGCAAAGACCACCACTTTTTGAAACCGATTGTTTTATATATTGGAAAACAAGATTCGAAACGTATGTGAAATCAAAAGACCTTGATCTTTGGCATATTATTACCGAGGGTGACTTTCAACCGATTGAAAAGAATCCGGAAACAAAAAGGGATGAAATAGTTCCCTATAATAAACAAAGTGATAACCTTAAAAGAAAACTAGAGAAAAATGATGAGGCTAAAATGATGATTTATAATGTTTTGCCGAAAAAGGAATTTGAAAGAATTTTTATGTGTAACACGGCAAAAGAAATTTGGAAAACTTTGTTAGTCACTCATCAAGGTAATAATCAAGTTAAAGAGAACATGATAGATCTTCTTGTGCAACAATATGAACAATTTTCCATTCCGGAAGATGAATCTATTGATAATGCCTTTGCTAGATTTAATACTATTATTACTAGTCTTAAAGCTCTTGATGAAGGTTATTCTAGCAAGAACTATGTTAGGAAGTTTCTTAGGGCTCTACATCCCAAATGGAGAGCAAAGGTCACCGCCATTGAAGAGTCAAAGAACTTGGCAACATTATCACTTGTTGAACTTATAGGAAACTTGAAGGTTCATGAAATGATAATCAACAAAAGACTCTGACATAGTCAAAGGCAAAAGCGAGAGAGTTAGATCTCTAGCACTGAAAGCCAATAAGGAGTATAGTAATGAGGAAAGTTCGGATTCCGATAGTGAAGACGAAGAGCATGCATTAGCCGTTAGAGATTTTAAGAAGTTCTTTAGGAGAAGAGGTAGATTTGTTAGACAACCTCGTGATGAAAAGAATTCGTTCCAAAAGAACCGATATGAGAAGAAAGGAAAGAGTGATAGGATATGTTTTAGATGCGGAGATTCTAATCATCTCATAGGAGAATGTCCTAAACCACCGAGAACCAACAACCAAAGAGCTTTCGTAGGAGGCTCTTGGAGTGATAGCGGTGAAGAAGAAGAGTAGAAGCCCAACGACAAAACATGTCTTATGGCTCAAGCGTAAAATGAGGTACATTCCGACTCTTCTTACTATAGTGATGATAATTCGTCAATAGATGATAATAGACTATATGATGAATATAATAAACTATGTGAAGTAAGTTCTAAAATCATAACTAGAAACAAAACTATAAAAGTAAAATTGCATGAACTCGAAGTGCAAATTTTAGAACTAAAATACCAATTAAAAAGACTTGAGAAAAATAAAGAAATAGATATTGGATGTAGGTCATGCATATGTCTTCGAGTAGAGAATGAAAATGTAACACCCCCAAAATCAGATCGCAGCGGTGATACATCTGGGGTGTTACTTAACTGGATCATAACATAAGTAATAGAGAACGAATTTATGAAATTCGTTTTAAAAGCTTTATTAAATAAAACATAAGTTTTACATAATTGAAATGCGGAAAACAAGGCCCATTATTTATTAGTTGTCCCATAGTACAAAAACCCTGGTCATGAGTGTTATGAATACACTCCAAAAATGTGTCCATGCCCCTGCCACACACTGCCTTGCATCATCATATCACAACATTTAAACACCTGAGAAAAACATGCTAAAGTGTCAACACAAAGGTTGGTGAGTTTATAGGTTTACGTAAAACAGTAAAGATGGATCATAAGTTCATGAGTTAACATTTCTAAGCGCGAAAAGTTATACAAAAGTGCTATTACCCAGCTCTAAGTCACATATCAACAAAGTTACGACAGATGTATGCCTAGCGTTCACATAATAACATGGTTAGAGTCCATGTAGTACTAAGCAGATGCAAAGAGTGCATTATAATAATAACAAGGTTAGAATCCATGTAGTACTAAGCATTGCGGAGAGTACAATATAATAACAAGGTTATAGTCCATGTAATACTAAACATGCGAAAAGTACATAAGATACAGTTCTTAGGCCAGCAGGTAATAGTTTATCAAACAGAAGCATTGTTAAGATGATCCATAAAAGTAAGCATGTTTCTCACCCCAAGTAGTTTAAAACAAGTATTAAAGTAATAGTGGGGCTATGACTCACCTTGAGTAAAATCAGCAAGGTGAAATATGTAACTAAGCAAGTTATGGGAACGGCTTCAACATACTACCTGAATTAATAATAAAGTCTGAGTTTTTACAGTTTTGGCTCAGTTATGCACAATGAGTGTGAAAACAAGTAACGGATAATGGTTTGACTCTGAATGTGTGAGTTTGATATGCTTAAAATGCTTAACGTTCAAAAATAATATTATAAATAATATTATCTTGTTTTTATATTATTGATTCCACAATTATCGTTTCCTCGAGTGTCGTTGAATAACACGTTAAGTTTATTCATTAAATAGATATAACCGTAACGAATATAAATATACTGAAACGAATAATAAATGTACATGTTTAACTGAAAGCGTGTAAAACGTGAAATGAAATGAATATGATTAAATGTTACTATTCAATCCTAGTAATTCACAAGATTTACAATTTATACCCTAACGGTGTAGGTTTTGCACCGTTAGTCCTCCGTTAGTTAAACATTACAATTTATGTCCACAAGTTTCCCAAAATGACCTTTTATGCCCCTTGTTTACTGAATTATCAATATCTACCCTTAGTTTACTGTAATAAAAGTTTTGGATGGGTTTTTACCAACTTGGCAGTTTTAGTGCCTAAGGTTGAAACATATTGCAAATTTAGTCAAAAAATCACAAAAATAGTGGGAATTGTATTCCGAAAGTTTCAATAAGATTATATAGCTAATTTAAGTCAAAATGATCAGCCTACTTTCAAAATAGCTTATTTTTTTGCTTATTGGTCTTTTAACAAGCCAATATAAAGCCCAATAACATTTATTGTTTCGTTGGGTGAAAAGGGGTTTTGGGCCTTTGATTGGGCTTATTTTAACATCACAAAAACATGTTCCATACTGCTTATAGACTGCTTATTTGAATAAGCTTAATGGGCTTATTCTTGGCTTAAAGCCCAAATCGGATAATATATATATAAAGAAGACGTGTGAGTAGCGTTAGGTTAGTAGCTTTTAGAAGGCTTATAAGAGCTTATAATGGGAAACTCCAAACACCAATTTGTTAGATGGCCATGTAGAGAAATAGGTCAAACAATAATATGGACATGTTGTGTGTTTGATTATGTTTATATTTAGTTGTTTCTTAAGCGACTCGAGACATGGTCAAATAAATTAAATGACAAGTATATATGTTATTCGATAAAATGAAAGATAAGAATAAAGCTTGAAATGCAATAAACTAAACATGTACATGTAAGATAAACATAAAACTTGTAATCTAGCCATCCATCATAGGAGGTCAATGTATACGTACGAAAATGAAATAATACGAAGCGTATAAAAGAAATAAAATGAATACGTGATTGAAAGAAAAGAAAATGCGATGCATGATGTATGTTAGAACATTAAGAACGAATGATAAGAGATTAGAAATCACTTACAACTAATATGATGGTTCGTTACACATTTAAACAATCAAGAACACGTATGTGATCATAAAATGGTCCGAATGGTTGGAAATTGGTTCGAATAACTTCAGGAATTACTTATGGCCTTCTTGTGGTCTCGGCAAAGGAGTAAAAAGGACTAGAGAGAAACCATTTTGTGTGTTAAGAGTATAAGAGCCAAGGTATGTATGTGTCGAAGTATATATATATATGTATATAAGATTTATATAATTTTTAAATAGCAAGTTTTGTAGATTATATTCCATTTGCAGATTTTGTGAGATCTTTTAGACGATAAGGTGTGAGTTTAGTCTAGTTAGGAAGTCACCAAAGAGAGGGTTCTATGTTGGTTCGGTTATGATCCCATTGTTTATGTAAATGTTCTTCGAACGACACATATAAAGGTCCAAAGTGAGTTGTAACGTGACCAACTAGTCATAAGTGGTTAAGAATGATCCCAAGTACTCTTATTCGACTAAAAACAATCATAGATATAGGTTAAAACTGAGTTTGGTCGCATTTGGTTAAGTTGGAAAATAAATGATTGAACTTGTATATGTTTCGAACCACGTTTACTTTGCCCTTAGTTTGGTGTTCAAACGTTCAAGTTAAAACATGAAATTTGTTTGTCCTGACTCCTTGTTGTATAAAGAATCGAGTTGTGTAAAAATTCGAATAAGTTAGGTGTCGAATTTTTGAGAAATCAATGCAAAGCTAGTGTGCTTCAGTCGAGTGAAATAGAACTTGTAAAATTTTGGTTTGGGCTTATGAATAGTAACAGATTGGGTTTGGCCCAATAATAGATGTAAAGGATCCGTTTGGTTTGTTTTTAGTTTAAACGATATGCGTGGTCCGTGTGTGAGCTCGTTTCGTGGTGTTGTGATCATGTATTAATGTTTAAGTTATCTTAGTATGATAACGTAATTAAATGAGAAAATCCCTCATTAACACGTGTCAGAAAATGATAAATGTGCATTTTCTGATAATTAATTATTATTATTAATATGGAAAATTGCCATTTGTTACAGTCTCCCAACCTTATCTGAATGTCGTCCCGACATTCAACCCAGGTTATCAGATGGAGATACAAAGAGATGGGGATATTTGGTCTTGAATTCATCTTCACATTCCCAGGTGAATTCAGGGCCTCTTCGTGAATCCCAACGAACTTTGACAATTGGTATTCGACTATGTTTCAGTTTCTTGACCTCTCGGTCCTTGATTTCAATAGGTTTTTCGATAAAGTGTAGTCGATTGTCAATTTCGATTTCTTCCAGAAGAATAGTAAGAGTTTCCTCGGACAAGCATTTCTTTAGGTTGCATACATGAAAGAAATCATGTACTTTGTTGAGTTCTTGCGGTAGCTGAAGTCTGTATGCTACCGGTCCGATTCTCTCGAGAATTTTAAAAGGTCCAATGTAACGAGGATTTAGTTTTCCACGTTTGCCAAAATGTTTCACGCCTTTCCATGCGAAACCTTTAACATGACTCTGTCCCTTACTTGGAACTCAAGAGGTTTGCGTCTCTTGTCTGCATAACTCTTTTGTCGGTCTTGTGCAGCTTGCATTTGATTACAAATCTGCACAATCTTTTCGGTTGTCTCATGAATGAGTTTGGGACCTGTGAGTTGACTGTTTCCCACTTCTGTCCAACAAATGGGTGATCGGCACTTACGTCCATAGAGTGCCTCGAATTGTGCAGCTTTTTTACTTGTGTAATAGCTGTTGTTGTACGAGAATTCGACTAGGGGCAAATGTCCGTCCCATTTCTTGCCGAAATCTATTACACAGGATCGGAGCATATCCTCCAAGGTTTGAATGGTTCTTTCGCTTTGGCCGTCAGTTTGGGGATGATAAGCTGTACTCATATCGAGTTTAGTTCCCAAAGCTTTTTGGAGTGACAGCCAAAAGTTTGAAGTGAAACGACTGTCACGATCAGAGATGATCGAAATTGGTACTCCATGTCTGGAGACTACCTCTTTCAGGTATAAACGAGCAAGTTGATCCATGTTGTCCGTTTCCTTGATGGGAAGAAAGTGAGCTGATTTGGTGAATTTGTCAACAATCACCCAAATCGTGTCATATCCACTGGATGTTCGTGGAAGTTTGGTTATAAAGTCCATAGTGATTCGCTCCCATTTCCAAACAAGGAGTTCAGGCTGAACCAGTAATCCGGACGGTCGCTCATGTTCTACCTTAACTTTAGAACAAGTTAAGCATTTACTGACATATAGTGCAATATCCGCCTTCATGTTAGGCCACCAATAAAGTTTCTTAAGATCGAGGTACATCTTATCCGATCCAGGATGAATAGAGTATTTGGACTTATACGATTCGTGTATAATTAACTCTCGTATCCCACAATAGAGTGGTACCCAGCTTCTATCGTTGAAGCACAATACTCCGTCTGATCGCTTTACGAAGCCGTTTGCGTTCTCTGGCATACCGTAAAGTTTTTCATTTGGTCTATTTTCTTCCTTGAGTGCCTCAATCTGAGCAGTGAGAATTTTTTATGGGAGTGGTGAACTGATCGTCATTCCTAATGACCTGACTCTCAAGGGTCTGAGTCATTCTTTCTGACTAAGAGCATCTGCCACAATGTTGGCTTTTCCAGGGTGATAACGAATTTCATAGTCGTAATCACTGAGTAATTCCTGCCACTGACGTTGTCTCATGTTCAGTTCTTTTTGGTCTAGGATATGTTGTAGGCTTTTGTGGTCCGTAAACACTATACATTTAGTGTCGTACATGTAGTGTCGCCATATCCTAAGAGCGAATACAACTGCTCCTAGTTCTAAATCATGGGTTGTGTAACTCTTTTCATGTGTTTTGAGTTGTCGTAATGCGTAAGCAATCACTTTCAGTCTCTACATCAATACAGCACCTAAACCTTTGTGCGAAGCGTCGCAGTATACAACAAAGTCATCGCTTCCTTCAGGTAAGGCCAATATGGGTGCAGTGCACAAATTTTCTTTGAGTGTTTGGAATGCCTTTTCTTCGTCTGTTCCCCAGACATACTTTACATTTTTCTAAGTGAGAGTGGTTAATGGTTTGGCTATCTTGGAGAATCCTTCGATGAATCTCCTGTAATAACCGGCAAGTCCTAAGAATTGGTGTATTTCAGTTGGCGTTGTTGGCGTAGCCCAATCCTTAATTGACTCGATCTTTGCAGGGTCCACGTGAATACCCTGACTGTCAATAACGTGATCGAGAAATTGTACAGTGGGAATCCAAAATTCACATTTTGAGAATTTGGCAAACAATTCTTCTTTCTTGAGTAGTTCCAGTATCATCTTGAGATGTTCTTCATGTTCCTCCTTGTTCTTGGAGTAGATCAGGATATCGTCTATAAATATGATCACAAACTTATCCAAATATGGTTTGCACACCCTGTTCATAAGGTTCATGAATACTGCTTGTGCGTTCGTCAAACCAAATGGCATAACCTGGAACTCATAGTGTCCATAACAGGTTCTAAAGACTATTTTCGGGATGTCCTCTTCTCGGACTCGGAGTTGGTGGTATCCGGATCGGAGATCGATCTTTGAATAAACGCTAGAACCTTGTAGTTGATCGAATAAGTCATCGATCCTAGGAAGTGGGTATCGGTTCTTTACTGTTAGCTTGTTCAGCTCTCTATAGTCGATGCACATCCGGAATGAACTGTCTTTCTTCTTTACGAATAGAATAGGAGCTCCCCATGGTGAGGAACTAGGCCTGATGAAACCTTTTTCTGAGAGTTCTTGTAGTTGTTCCGACAATTCTTGCATCTCGTAAGGAGCTAATCGGTATGGTGCTCGTGCTACGGGTGCAGCACCTGGAATTAAGTCAATTTGAAACTCGAGTTGCCTGACTGGTGGGAGTCCTGGCAAGTCCTAGGGAAAGACTTCAGGAAAATCACGTACGACTGGTACATCTTCTAGGCGTTTTTCTTTAGTTTCCTTCTTTGTCTTTTCAACTTGTGCTACAAAGAGGAGACATTCGTCCTCAATGTACTTCTGAGCTTTGGTGCATGATATGATGTTCAATCGAGATGGATTTATGCGGTCGCTCCTATCTCCTAAAACTTCCAACACTTCATTACCGTATGGTATACGAACAATCTTTTTATCGCAGATGATCACCGCCTGGTGTTTAGATAACCAGTCCATTCCAATAATAATGTCAAAACTACCAAGTCCGACTGGCATGAGGTCTATGTTGAATGGATGGTTTAACAAGTTTAGTGTACAACCTCAGATTATAGTGTCTACTCTTTCCACGTAACCATTAGCTAATTCTACGTCATAACCAATACCTAAAGTTGTAGGGATGATATCTAGCAACTGACTAAATGTGTTTGATATGAAGCTTTTATCTGCCCCAGTATCAAATAAAATAGATGCATGGCGGTTGTTTAGAAGAAACGTACCCGTAAAAACATTCGGGTCCTCTGGTGCTTCTCTTCCTCCAACCACATACACTCTGCCTCGGGCATTTCCTGGATAACCCTGGTTTCCTCCAGTGGCTTGATTCCCATTGTTTCCCTGGTTTCTCTGTTTCTTGCACTCATTCTTGAAGTGCCCTATTTCTCCACAACCAAAGCAGGTAATGGCAGATTTGTCCTTGAAGTTAGGAGTTCTTTGATTTGGCACTGGTGCCCTTTGAGCAATAGCAAGAACTGGTGATCTGTAATTCCTGGCCATATGGCCGACCCTGTGATAATTTTCGCATCTTACAGAGCATGGCCCATTGTGATGAAATTTACAACGGTTGCACAGAGGAGATTTTCCAGCATAGACCTTCTGGTCCCCGGGTCCAGCAGAATGGACCTTAGCGACTTCCTGTCGTTTGTTTGAGTGATGGCTGGCTCTTGAGTTGTCCTCCCATTTTCTTTTGTTATCTCCTCCTTTTTCCGCCATATCTTGGATCACCTGATCCATTAAGTTTTGAGAGATGGAGATTGTGTTATGTAAGTCACTAGGGTTTGCAGCCAATGTGTTTCCTCTGATGTTTAAGGTTAGTCCTCCAATGTAACGTTCTATCATTCGGGATTCAGTAGCAACCAATTCGGGACATAGTAGTGCTAACTCTTGGAAACGTTGTGTGTAACCCAAGATGTTGGTGCCTTGAACCTTTAGGTTCCAAAATTCTGCTTCCATCTTCTTGACCTCAGTGCGCGGGCAATATTTCTGAAGCATTAAAGTTTTGAATTGCTCCCATGCCATAGCGTAAGCAATATCCGTTCCTGATGATTTCATGTAAGAGTTCAACCAAGTTAAAGCACTGTCCATCAAAGTATACGAGGAATACTTAACTTTGAAATATTCTTCGCAATTGCAGATGCGAAACACAGTTTCCAGCTTTTCTAGCCACCTGGCTAAGCTGACAGCTCCCTCAGTTCCTCCAAAACTACCTGGATCACAAGCATGAAACTCCTTGTATGTGCAGGCTCGACTGACAGTAGTGGGTCTCGCGGCTCTGTCACCTGTGTTGGTGCTTGATCCTACGTTGGCAGCAGCTACCATGGCTTCTGCCACTTGTTGTGCCACAAGTTGTGCCAAAGTCGGCTGGTTGACTTCGTTTAGAGGGGGAGTAGCATTAGTTGCATTGCGAGTACGGTTTGATTTGCGTGCAGCCATTTGTCTACAAAAGAAAGTAACAAATGATGAGAGTTTGCATAAGGGTATGAGAAATCATCACATGAATGAGTAGTATCACAGTAAAGTATGAAAAGATTAAATCACAACAGAGAGATATAACAAAGATGTGCTTGTCATAGATTAATAGTCAGTTACAAGATGTAAAAATTACAAGCTTAATGGAAATTTCATTAGGCACTGACCGAATACTACTTAGTTTAGTGGGTACATAAGTGATACATATAGTTCTAAGATTAGTTATGTCCTCGACGTAAATGTCTAATTTCAGCCTCAAGCTCCAGTTGTGAAACTTCCATGTCTGCGAAGCGTCTCTGGAACTCCTGGCACATCCTCATTTGAGTAGCTAACATGGCTTCTAAGGCTAAAATCCTCTGATCATGGCTCCTTGCCGTGTCTCTGGCAATCCAATGGTTCTTTTCAATGCCTTCTATCCTACTATGAACCTGAGTATGGTCCCTACTCAAACAGCGGATTCTAGAATCCAAGTTCCTAAGGTCATAGTTATAAGTATCCCGCATTTTATCAACCCTCATTCCTAATTCAAACACTGCTCGCCTCTCGGCGTCAGCTCTCTTAAACAAAGTGTCAAGGTTTCGATCATACCATTCAAAACGTAATGGTTGTAGCCCTTCCAGCTGCTCAGTGTGGGAGTCTAGTGTGTTGGCTTGTTGATGGAGAAGGTTCCATATCGAATCACGAGGGTTTAAAATATAGTTAGGGGGATTAAGTGAGGATAAGTCATCTGGAATGTCTGGCATTGGGGAGTCTGGAACGTCAGATAGTGGAGAGTTAGGATTTACATCCTTCCAATTTATCTCTTGGTGCGTTCCCCTCGAACTCTGTCCAATTTCAAATGTAGCCAGATAACCAATCATTTCTTCATCTGAGTAGGATTCAGTAGCTCTCCTAAGTAGAGATGAGTGAGTTGGTGATGATGTGTTTAGATTAAGTTCCGTATTAGGCTGCTGTTGGGACACTTGCACATAAGGATCTTCAGCATCTGGAGTGATCTGAAGGATAGGTGATGTGCGAGTAGCACGGAGAATAGTTTCAATGGTATCAAATGATTTGGAAGACATGTTCTGTGACAAGGATGGTACACATATGTAAGTATGTAGAAGATACTTAAAAATTTTAGTATAAGGCTAGGAAGTATTAGCCAAAGTATAAGTACATATGTATGTATATAATTAATACGAAAGCATGTATTTGCAAAGTAGCATGTAAGGATATGCAGTGTAAGCATTAATACTAAATAAAAGCATTAACACGAAGTATGGGTTATCAAAGTAGCACGTAGTATATGTTAAGCAGTAACACAAAGTATGTGTCTTAAAAGTAGCATGCAGTGTATGCTAAATATTAACATGAAGTATATGTTATCAAAAGCGTTAACACGAAGTATATGTCGTTAAAGTAGTACATAAGTATATACTAAGCATGCTGAATCAATAAGCAAAGTAACAAGTAAAGCGGCAAGTAAGGCAAGCTGGCACTGGCGGTCATAGGGTGAGTTTTTGTAAAAAGCAGTTATAGTCTAGGTTTTATGTATACCTAGTTCTCTATAACCTTAGCTCTGATGCCAATCTGTAACACCCCCAAAATCAAATCGTAGCGGCAATACATCTGGGGTGTTACTTAACTGGATCATAACATAAGTAATAGAGAACGAATTTATGAAATTCGTTTTAAAAGCTTTATTAAATAAAACATAAATTTTACATAATTGAAATGCGGAAAACAAGGCCCATTATTTATTAGTTGTCCCATAGTACAAAAACCCTGGTCATGAGTGTTATGAATACACTCCAAAAATATGCCCATGCCCCTGCCACGTACTGCCTTGCATCATCATATCACAACATTTAACACCTGAGAAAAACATGCTAAAGTGTCAACACAAAGGTTGGTGAGTTCATAGGTTTACGTAAAACAGTAAAGTTGGATCATAAGTTCATGAGTTAACATTTCTAAGCGCGAAAAGTTATACAAAAGTGCTATTACCCTGCTCTAAGTCACATATCAACAAAGTTACGACAGATGTATGCGTAGTGTGCACATAATAACATGGTTAGAGTCCATGTAGTACTAAGCAGATGCAAAGAGTGCATTATAATAATAACAAGGTTAGAATCCATGTAGTACTAAGTATTGTGTAGAGTACAATATAATAACAAGGTTAGAGTCCATGTATTACTAAACATGCGAAAAGTACATAAGATACGGTTCTTAGGCCAGCAGGTAATAGTTTATCAAACAGAAGCATTGTTAAGATGATCCATAAAAGTAAGCATGTTTCTCACCCCAAGTAGTTTAAAACAAGTATTAAAGTTATAGTTGGGCTATGACTCACCTTGAGTAAAATCAGCAAGGTGAAATATGTAACTAAGCAAGTTATGGGAACGGCTTCAACACACTACCTGAATTAATAATAAAGTATGAGTTTTTACTTTTTACAGTTTTGGCTCAGTTATGAACAATGAGTGTGAAAACAAGTAACGGATAATGGTTTGACTCTGAATGTGTGAGTTTGATATGCTTAAAATGCTTAACATTCAAAAATAATATTATAAATAATATTATCTTGTTTTTATGTTTTTGATTCCACAATTATCGTTTCCACAAGTGTCGTTGAATAACACATTAAGTTTATTCGTTAAAAGTTCGTTAAATAAATATAACCGCAACGAATATAAATATACTGAAACGAATAATAAATGTATATGTTTAACTGAAAGCGTGTAAAACATGTAATGAAATGAATATGATTAAATGTTACTATTTAGTCCTTGTAATTCACAGAATTTACAATTTATACCCTAACGGTGTAGGTTTTGCACCGGTAGTCCTCCGTTAGTTAAACATTACAATTTAAGTCCACAAGTTTCCCAAAATGACCTTTTATGCCCCTTGTTTACTGAATTATCAATATCTACCCTTAGTTTACTGTAATGACAGTTTTGGATGGGTTTTTACCAACTTGGCAGTTTTAGTCCCTAAGGTTGAAACATTTTGCAAATTTAGTCCAAAAATCACAAAAATAGTGGGAATTGAATTCTGAAAGTTTCAATAAGCTTATATAGCTTATTTAAGTCAAAATGATCATCCTACTTTCAAAATAGCTTATTTTTCTACTTATTGGGCTTTTAACAAGCCAATATAAAGCCCAATAACATTTATTGTTTCGTTGGGTGAAAAGGGGGTTTGGGCCTTTGATTGGGCTTATTTTAACATCTCAGAAACATGTTCCATACTACTTATAGACTGCTTATTCAAATAAGCTTAATGGGCTTATTCTTGGCTTAAAGCCCAAATCGGATAATATATATATAAAGAAAACGTGTGAGTAGCGTTAGGTTAGTAGCTTTTAGAAGGCTTATAAGAGCTTATAATGGGAAACTCCAAACACCAATTTGTTAGATGGCCATGTAGAGAAATAGGTCAAACAATAATATGGACATGTTGTGTGTTTGATTATGTTTATATTTAGTTGTTTCTTAAGCGACTCGAGACATGGTCAAATAAATTAAATGACAAGTATATATGTTATTCGATAAAATGAAAGATAAGAATAAAGCTTGAAATGCAATAAACTAAACATGTACATGTAAGATAAACATAAACTTGTAATCTAGCCATCCATCATAGGAGGTCAATGTATACGTACGAAAATGAAATAATACGAAGCGTATAAAAGAAATAAAATGAATACGTGATTGAAAGAAAAGAAAATGCGATGCATGATGTATGTTAGAACATTAAGAACGAATGATAAGAGATTAGAAATCACTTACAACTAATATGATGGTTCGTTACACATTTAAACAATCAAGAACACGTATGTGATCATAAAATGGTCCGAATGGTTGGAAATTGGTTCGAATAACTTCAGGAATTACTTATGCCCTTCTTGTGGTCTCGGCAAAGGAGTAAAAAGGACTAGAGAGAAACCATTTTGTGTGTTAAGAGTATAAGAGCCAAGGTATGTATGTGTCGAAGTATATATATATATATATATGTATATAAGATTTATATAATTTTTAAATAGCAAGTTTTGTAGATTATATTCCATTTGCAGATTTTGTGAGATCTTTTAGACGATAAGGTGTGAGTTTAGTCTAGTTAGGAAGTCACCAAAGAGAGGGTTCTATGTTGGTTCGGTTATGATCCCATTGTTTATGTATATGTACTTCAAACGACACATATAAAGGTCCAAAGTGAGTTGTAACGTGACCAACTAGTCACAAGTGGTTAAGAATGATCCTTAAGTACTCTTATTCGACTAAAAAACAATCATAGATATAGGTTAAAACTGAGTTTGGTCGCATTTGGTTAAGTTCGAAAATAAATGATTGAACTTGTATATGTTTCGAACCACGTTTACTTTGCCCTTAGTTTGGTGTTCAAACGTTCGAGTTAGAACATGAAATTTGTTTGTCCTGACTCCTTGTTTTATAAAGAATCGAGTTGTGTAAAAATTAGAATAAGTTATGTGTCAAATTTTTGAGAAATCAATGCAAAGCTAGTGTGCTTCAGTCGAGTGAAATAGAACTTGTAAAATTTCGGTTTAGGCTTATGAATAGTAACAGATTGGTTTTGGCCCGATAATAGATAAAAAGGATCTGTTTGGTTTGTTTTTTGTTTAAAAGATATGCGTGGTCAGTGTGTGAGCCCGTTCCATGGTGTTGCGATCATGTATTAATGTTTAAGTTATCTAAGTATGATAACGTAATTAAATGAGAAAATCCCTCATTAACACGTGTCAGAAAATAATAAATGTGCATTTTCTGATAATTAATTATTATTATTAATATGAAAAATTGCCATTTGTTACAGAATAACTCAAAGAAAATGCGATTAAAATCATTAAGTTTGAAAAAGGAACAAAGACACTTAATGACATGCTTGAAAACGTTAGGTATAGTGAACATGCCGGAGCGGGCTTAGGATTTGACCCAAACAAAGCTTCTTCAAGTGAAACTAAACAAGTAAAATTTGTAAAATCTGGAGAATCTGAAATAGTAGAGGACGGTACCATTAAAGGTACAGACGGCACCACTAAAATTAGTGGTACCGTGGTACCGTCTGGTGCTAAAGTCAAAACAGGGTCAATTTTAAAAAATAACTTAAGTCCTAAACCGAGTCACGTAGTAATTAATAATGTCGAAGTACCTACTGCTAGTAAAAAGGAAGTCAAAAGTTTTTACAAACCTTTGTCAACCCCCGGGCTTGGCTTTATAAAACCCGATACTAGATCAAAGACTCCTCCACCTTGAAAAACAAATGTTCCTAAACCTCGGTCAAGAACTCCTCAACCGAGAACTAACTTTAGAAGACCAAGTTATCCAAGTAACTATCCCGTAACTTGGAATAACCTTCAACAACGAAGTTACTTGCCATGGGAAATTTGTCCTCCGTTCCAACATCCTAACCAAATGCAACTAATGCATGGGATGTTTAAAACTAACAACTTTGGACCTATGAGATATTGGGGACCAAATGTTTGAATCTTTGTCTTATTCAATAGATATGCTTGGGAATCGACTTGGAGCCCGATGAATGGGTCAAGGATAGTGGATGCACTAATCATATGACGGGCAACCGAAGTCTATTCTCATCATACAAGGCTTACAACGGAGGTAATGTCACTTTCGGTAGCAAACTTAAGGGCAACATCATAGGCAAAGGTACGATTACTCAAGACTCCCTCACTATTAGAAATGTTGAGCATGTAGATAACTTAGGATTTAACTTGCTTAGTATTAGTCAAATGGTTGACAATAAGTGTAGAGTTATATTTTCCGAAGAGGGTAGTGAGATCACTAAAAATGGTAAGACCATAGGCAAAGGAGTTAGGAAGAATGGCTTATTTGTTATGAAAATAGGAAATAAGCTTCAGGATAAGATTTGCCTAGCAACCATAGATTATAATTCCACTCTATGGCATAGGAGACTAGGTCACGCCAATATGCATTTAATACAATCATTGGCATCTAAGGAACTAGTTAGAAACCTACCTAAGATTAAATTTAATAAACACATTTGTGACGCTTGTAAAGTTGGAAAACAAGCTCATTCTAGTCACTAAGCTAAGAATATGGTCTCGACCTCTAGATGCCTAGAACTCCTTCACATGGACTTATTCGGTCCATCTGCCGTACGGAGCTATGGAGGAAATTACTACACCTTAGTAATAGTTGATGACTACTCTAGGTATACTTGGACTAGATTTCTTAAGGATAAGACACAAGCTTTCGAGGAATTTGAAATCTTTAGTAAGAAAGTCCAAAATCAACTAGGATGTACAATAGTCTCAATTAGGACGGATCATGGTCGGGAATTTGATAATGAAGTGCAATTTGGAGTACATTGTGATGTTAATGGTATTACACACAATTTCTCGGCTCCACGCACTCCACAATCAAATGGGGTTGTTGAGCGGAAAAATCGTACTCTACAAGAGATGAGTAGAACGATGTTGAATGATGTAGCAACTGGCATTCTAGGGCAATACTTGCTCATAAAAACTCAAAACCATTTGTAATAAAAGGGAATTTCCCAAACTTATTTTAATAATAAATTATGTTTATTATTACATATTTCTCATTTACGGGCATTGCCGAAGTCATTTGATTTGAAAACGAGAGGTTATTCTCGCAAACGTGAAAAATGATACACAACGCGTACCGGCACAACCGCAACTCGATAAACCTTTTTATGAGATCGTTATATTAATTATGAGAAACTAGTCGCGTGAATACTGGTTTTTCGTGGAAAAAATATTTTATACGCAATGGTATAAATTTCGTGTCTTTAATCGATCATTATCGAGCCTAAACGAGTCCCAAACTTTAATTATGCAAAATATATCAAAAATTACGACAATGGTCCCTGTTGAGAATTTACGCCCCAAAAAAAAAAAAAAAAAAAAAAAAAAAAAAAAAAAAAAAAAAAAAAACTGTTTACACTTTTGTTAAAACTTTAAATAAATAGTAGGGATGGATAACTAGGGTTTCATTTTTATCATCACACTCACATCCAAACCCTAGCCACCAAACTTATTTCCACCTCCTTCCCTCTCTACCACAGCCGCCACCATCATCGGCGACCACCTCACCGCCGCCGACGCCACCATCATCAAGGAGGTTCAAGATCTTGGGTTTTGCAACGGATTTGGAGTGCCAAGAGTCATGAATGGGTGTATAGATTGTGTTTGGTTCGTGGTCATCTCCTCCATTTCGTCTTCATTCTTTCTCTCTCATTTTTCTTATGGGTATGTCGATGTATAACATATTTGTTTATCAACTCTTTTGTTTAAACCGATTACAAAACGAGTTATTATGTTTTTGTGGATACTAAAACGGATTAAAAACACTTTTGGTATTGGTTTCGTGTGGTAAGAATCTGAAAATGGTGTTGTCAAACTTATGTGGTAACGGGTCGGGTAATAACCCGCATGGTAATCGGGTCGACCTAGTGTTGGTCTCGGGTTGAGAACCCGTTTGGTCACAGATTGAGATTTGGATTTGCTTATCATTTTTTTTGCTTAATCTTAATTTTTAGGGTGTTGTCTTGCTCAGTTGGTCATCAAATCCGTATTGGGTGCGTTTGTTGTAAGCTATTCAAGGGTGCGTTTGTTATCACTGCCACTATACAATTTTTGTTTCTATATTCAGCTTATTGGCTGACTGATAAGAGTGATCAGTGTCATTGGTAGTGTTGTGTCTTATGCGTTCTAATTTTATACTACTTATTTTTGTTGGACTCAACAATTTTGGGACAGTTTGGAATGGTACGAACAAACGATAAAATGTTTAAACTTTTGAAAACTAATAAGAAATGAGGAAACAAATTTTTAGTTTTGCATATGGATGATATTTATATACGTTCAGTTAGACGTAGGATTTTGCTTCCCAAAGCAAATTCTTAGTGTCATTGACCACATGACTAACGTGTATGAGAAAAAAAAATGCAATTAATATGTCTGGCCTTTCTTAAAATAAGTGAATGAGATAAGTTCGACCTCAACAATTATTTGCTCATGATTTTAATCAGACATTTTTTATTAGTTTTCGTTTTCTGAATATGCCTATAAGTAGTGCGCTTATTTTTAGTTTTGAATAATGGGTTGAAGTCCAAATCTGTTTAATAAAAGAGTGTATTAGCTGGTTAACTTTATTTATTTTACACATGTTACTAATTTTCGGATAATAAACATTGACTAACAATATTTATATGTTTTAACCTTGGTAAGTGTGATTCTTTTCGGTTATTCTTGGGATTGATACTTGAATACGGACTAAACATATACATAACGGTCAAACTATAACAGATTATGACTCAAATCATTTGGACAAATCATTGGACTCGTATCGAATCATTAGACTCATATCGGACCTAAATTACAAATTGAATACTTATCAAACTAATAACGAATTGTTAATTATGAATTTGTCGGGAACATTATTTTGAGAAATTGAGTTTTATTTAAGTCAGAATGACTTGGGAGCGGTGTATAAACAGGCGCGTCAAGCCAAAATTTATAAAACTTTATAGACTTGTACTTTTATTTCAAAAACCTTTTATAATCGAAACTTATATTCTTAACTTGTCAACTTTTATTATGTGATATACTAGTTTGAGTTTTCTTACAAAACTTAAATTACCTTTCCGAAACTTTATTGGTTATTTCCAAACTATTTGGGATTATTGGGTAAATACCAAAATGTACGAATTGACTTGTTTTATTGACATAATTTCTTTCTCATTATTTCTCTATTTCTTGTCATTTTCTCCTCGACTTGAGTCATCGTCAATACTTTCTTGACTGTTCCTTTGCTACCTTCCTTTGTAAGATATTTGAATATATTATACTTTGGCGTGAGTTACATTTTGAGTCTATGTATTCTTACCACCACACGAAACACTTATACTAAACTTTCTTTCGACGTTGATATCGGACATTTTACAAAAAATGATACGAGTATTCCACAAAAACTAAAACAGTTTGTGTTTTGAAAACTCATATGCTTCATAATATTTTTATGGACATTTACCGAGATAAACTATATATTTAGGTTGTGCCGATCGTGTACCGTTGTGCCTTACTTCTTGATACTATTTATGCTACCTTGTTCATCATCTGCTGAGGTGAGTTCTCGTAGCCCCTTTTTCATTATGTTTTTCCTTGGGGAAAAATGGTACTCAAATGACATTTTGAACTGTTTTCATGCTGTGATACATCGTTTTCATGTTTTTGGACATATATGTGTGATGATGCGATTATGTGCTACTAAATGATTTGATTGTGTGTACATGAATGCGCAACTGTTAACTCTCTTTGATAGCCGAACATTATGATAGATCTATCGGGGTAGCCCCCCTCTGTGTGTACAGTTTATGGGTGTAACATTGTGATAGGTTCAGTTGGCGCGACACTATTTTTGTTTGGATAACGTGTTCATAATTTGTATTCATTGGCACTATTGTCCTCCGCTATTATTCACAGCTTCGTTGTTTAACTTTCAAACCTACGAGCTCACCAACATTATGTTGACATTTTCTAGTACCATTTTCAGATGGATCATTACTAAAGTATTTGAAGACACATTTATCGGAGTCATTCTATTTGATACCTGCTACTATGTTTGTCAAGATGTCAAGATTTCAAAAGAGACTTGTTTCCCATTCAAATTTGGTCGAAGAATGTTTTGTAAACTATTACTAAAATAATTGTAAGGTATGAATCTATGATGTTATACAATGTGCCTTTCTCAGTTACATCCTGTGTTTTCGCCTTTGACGAGGTGTGACAGATTGGTATCAGAGCCTAAAGTTATAGAGAATACCGGTTTTTCAAAAATAAAAACCTCAACTATACCCAGATTAAAGTTTTTATAAAACCCCAAACATGGTACGAGTCGATTAGCCCGAGCATTCCATCATTTTTCCTAAATTACGCATAACCTGATCAACTATGCGTAATTCAGGAGCTATCATGGGATGATGGGGGTAGTTACCTTGGATCATGTTTGGTTGGATTCAGAGGTTAGATCACCTGAAAATGCATTGGTTTATGTGTGTGCATCTGCCTTACGTGTTATGTGTATTTGTGGTTATGTTGCTTTGCCTTCTGTGTGCTGAAGCTTTTAGCTTCTAGGACAATTATATGAGCTTGCAATTGCGTACCTAAGTGCTTTGATTTGATTTGATATTGTGTGACGAGATCCGATATGTTATGATGTGTTTTGAGTTGAGTTGATATGACATGGTTTGATTTGAATCGAGCTAGAATATTTTTTGTACCATTCCCCATACTCGTGCGTTTGATATTATTTATCCTTATACGCAAACAAAACTCATACTATATATTTTGCTAAATATATATAGCGATACGTTATTTTGGATACACTATACAATTTTGAATAATATTTTGAAATGTCAACATTGGTTTTGCTATTTTGAAAACGCATTATATTGATATGCTATTTTGAGAATTTGTTTATCATCAAAGACGTTAAGCCTTTTAACGACACTTAACTTAATTTCATGACAGTTCTTGTTTGATGAGTTGTGAAATTAAGTTAAGTTCAAATCGTTACTCGGTTTAATGTTATAGATGGTTGATAATTTGGTACTATTTGAAAACGATTTTGGATACAAGATTTTCTGGTATTGCCCTATGCCGTTATGTCACATGTCTTGTCTTCCCACACTACTCCTCTAATTAGCAAGTGTGAACACACCACATTATAAGCCGATGAGTCGGTTAACACCATTAGTTGCCTTAAGAAGCATCCCACCAATCAAAATGGACACATTAATGGTTTAGTCGTATGATTAGAACCTTGGAGAGTACAAGTGAGATAATAGGACTCATGAGAAGCAGTGACCTTGTTAATTGAGTTGTTTGTGTCAACCATGATAGTGAGGTTCGTCTTATTGTTCGCGTTTCGGAGATGGTACTGATTTTGATAATTCAAATTCTATTTGTCAAAATTTTTGGTGCAAATGAAAGAGTTTTTTTGCGAACGTTATAAAGGAGGATGAACTGGTAATCCTTTTAATTGGACGTGTTATGATGTTTCTTGTAAACAAAATTTAGTTGATAGTCGAAATTGTTTTAAAATGTTTTGAAATAAATTTGTGATTTCAAACGGTTGGATTGTTTTAGTATAAAAATCGTTTCATATGTTGTCTAAACGTCAATTTCCTTGAAAATCAAAAATCTAAACCATATATGAAAAATCGTTATTTTTCAAATTACAAATTTTGCAAACATATCTTTTTACATGACTATAACCATCGGAAAAAAAAAATATATATATATATATATATATATATATATATATATATATATATATATATATATATATATTTTAAACAAAGTTGCTCCAATGTACATTCATGGTCAAAATTTCATAATGTCTTACTCAAATAAATGTTGTTAACAACTTCAAAGACCATGCCTCCAAGAGGGAACACGTACCATTCATGGACAAACCTTAGGAACAATCAAAGTGCCTACATAGTATGCGACCTTAGAAGTGAATCGAATGCCTCTGACCGAGACTGCCAGTAGCAGTGTGCCGTGCCTTGACACTATTCTTTCGAAGCACAACTTTCCTACTCATCCCTGAAGATAAGACTCTCGTGATGATCGAATCGAGTTAGACTAAACAATCAGTGTGCAATTACTTAAGAGACAACGTGGCCTTTCGGAGTCCTAGTCACAATGGGACATGACATCGCTCTTTCCTTTGGATATTAAGAAGTTGCACCTGACCATAAGACCTTTGCCTTTCACTTGTAACAAGATCTCTCAACGTAGTATTTACTTGGCAACAATTTTAAGTCGTTATATATTTAGTCATGCCTAGAGGAGTTGAGCACTTAGACGTAAGAGTTTTGCCTAATAATGACCTTCGAGCATTCCAGATCATTGACACCAGGTTCTGTCCATAGACCTTTTGATTCATAGACCCTCGTCTTCAACTATTCGTACGTACTTGACGATACGTTCTTCCCTAATGTTTTCACACCAAGGATTTTTCCCTTAGAAGCCTTTTATCAGCTGTGAGACTATTAATGATCTCTGTCCTCATTGATTGAACTCTATTGGATTATACTCTTTCCTTTCGGATGAGTATGTCAACAAATCTTTCCTACATGATAAGGATACAAACATCGAAACTCTTCACTAACCCCGTTCACACTTTTGCCTGAGTATGATAACCTCCTCACGAAACATGTACATAAGACTCTTGTAATCTGTGCGGATAAGACACTGCGTACCATACAAACACCGCCTTTTATGATATTACTTCGGAACCACAACTGCCAACTCCTTGTCACGAGTTGGGATATTCTTCCCCATTTCCTTCAATTGCCTTGGAACAACTTTCTTTGCATTAGAAAACCTTCTTTTTTTCTTCATCAACCTTCGTGGACGTCGGATTTTCCTTCATTCGGAGACACAGCCTTGATGATTTTTTTTCTAGCACGTATGATTTTCTCCCCCTCGACTTTTGGTCAACAATTCCCTTCCATTAGCCACAGCCAAATTCACCTAACTACACTGTAAATTTATTTCACCATATTTTCTCCCCGTCAATGCCCCTGAGAATACTTTCAATGATTCTTTCAGTAATAAAATTTTTCTCAACCCACAAAATTTTCAACTAGCATTCCATTTAATTCCTTCGATCCATGACTTATGCGATGACATGAAAGAGAAATCGCAAATCATTTTTGGCACCAGGCGTCGGACGGAAGCAAGTATGTTATAGACGAAGAAGATACCAGACACAACACCGGTGTTACCCTTACTTTTTCATCAATCGCTTTAAAAGCTCGTCCATTTCCTTAAATTCTCCATTTTCTTGTCATGTTGATTCTTCCCGATAGCGGCTCACATCACAGTTCACCCCTTTGACGAATGCATCGACTCTTGTGAATCCACAAAGATCGCGATCTTCACAATTCAACTAAGTAGGTGCAGCTTTACGTAAAGCGACTTGGATGGCTACACTAGTATCAAGTGCTCATGCCAAATCTATGACGTGCCATCCTCATACACCATTTCGCGTCTGTAGGTCTAAACCCCAATTAACTTGTTTTCATTGTTACGACGTTAGAGATCTCTACTACTTGTACGAAACCTTTGGAACTAAAAAATTTTTTCAGCCATTTTGTTACTTAGTTTAAGGTTTCGATGATTTTGCTCGAAGACGGAAAAGCTTATTCCATCGAATTTGGCCACCTGATAGTTACCTTCGACTGCCCGTCTCATTTCACTCAGATGTACGAATTTGGATTAAGACGACATAGATTACAACTTTTAGTAGTATTTACCTTTGTCAAATAAGTTACGACCGCAACATTGGAACCCTGATTCAAAATCTAGTGCTCTTTTCATAACTTTGACCTTTGTTAGGTTCTACGTACATGTGCTAGCCTAATTCAGTGAGAGTAGGCAGAATCTTTGATTCTAATATAGGTGGCTCGATCATTTACGGCAGACTAGCAGTTTCGTTAACAGAAATCGGTCATTTGGATTTACCAGTAACCCATGAACTTTAGTGATTAACGTGTGAGGAACCATAAGTAAGGCTTAACTGGTGACCAACCAGTTATTATTCCATAAGATGTCAGCTTGGTGATCTATTTCATGTTGTGAAAGAGCTAACCAGAACCTTCGATAGAGAAGTGCGCAATTTAGATGAGACAAGGTTCTAATTATAAGTCGTTAGAACTTAAACTGTGGACATGAGTTACTTGGGAACGTAAGAACCAGGTGAGAATTGAGTACTCACACATTTTGGCAGTAGCACTAGCTGAATTTTGAGGACAAAATTCCGATAACGGGGATGTACTGTAGCAACTGGCATTCTAGGGCAATACTTGCTCATAAAAACTTGAAACCATTTGTGACAAATGGGAATTTCCCAAACTTATTTTAATAATAAATTATGTTTATTATTACATATTTCTCATTTACAGGCATTACCGACGTCATTTGATTTGAAAACGAGAGGTTATTCTCGCAAACGTGAAAAATGATACAGAACGCGTACCGGCACAACCGCAACTCGATAAACCTTTTTATGAGATCGTTATATTAATTATGAGAAACTAGTCGCGTGAATACTCGTTTTTCGTGGAAAAAATATTTTATACGCAATGGTATAAATTTCGTGTCTTTAATCGATCAATATCGAGCCTAAACGAGTCCCAAACTTTAATTATGCAAAAGATATCAAAAATTACGACAATGGTCCCTGTTGAGAATTTACGCCCAAAAAAAAAGACTGTTTACACTTTTGTTAAAACTTTAAATAAATAGTAGGGATGGATAACTAGGGTTTCATTTTTATCATCACACTCACATCCAAACCCTAGCCACCAAACTTATTTCCACCTCCTTCCCTCTCTACCACAGCCGGCACCATCATCAGCGACCACCTCACCGCCGCCGACGCCACCATCATCAAGGAGGTTCAAGATCTTGGGTTTTGCAACGGATTTGGAGTGCCAAGAGTCATGAATGGGTGTATAGATCGTGTTTGGTTCGTGGTCATCTCCTCCATTTCGTCTTCATTCTTTCTCTCTCGTTTTTCTTATGGGTATGTCGATGTATAACATATTTGTTTATCAACTCTTTTGTTTAAACCGATTACAAAACAAGTTATTATGTTTTGTGGATACTAAAACGGATTAAAAACACTTTTGGTACTGGTTTCATGTGGTAAGAATCTGAAAATGGTGTTGTCAAACTTATGTGGTAACGGGTCGGGTAATAACCCGCGTGGTAATCGGGTCGACCTAGTGTTGGTCTCGGGTTGAGAACCCATTTGGTCACAGATTGAGATTTGGATTTGCTTATCATTTTTTTTTTTGCTTAATCTTAATTTTTAGGGTGTTGTCTTGTTCAGTTGGTCATCAAATCCTTATTGGGTGCATTTGTTGTAAGCTATTCAAGGGTGCGTGTGTTATCACTGCTACTATACAATTTTTGATTCTATACTCAAATGACATTTTGAACTATTTTCATGTTGTGATACATCGTTTTCATGTTTTTGGACATATATGTGTGATGATGCGATTATGTGCTACTAAATGATTTGACTGTGTGTACATGAATGCGCAACTGTTAACTCTCTTTGAGAGCCGAAACATTATGATAGATCTATCGGGGTAGCTCCCCTCTTTGTGTACTGTTTATGGGTGTAACATTGTGACAGGTTTAGTTGGCGCGACACTATTTTTGTTTGGATAACATGTTCATAATTTGTATTCATTGGCACTATTGTCCTCCGCTATTATTCACAGCTTCGTGGTTTAACTTTTAAACCTACGAGCTCACCAACATTATGTTGACGTTTTCTAGTACCATTTTCAGGTGGATCATTATTAAAGTATTTGAAGGCACATTTATCGGAGTCATTCTATTTGATACCTGCTACTATGTTTGTCAAGATGTCAAGATTTCAAAAGAGACATGTTTCCCTTTCAAATTTGGTCGAAGAATGTTTTGTAAACTATTACTAAAATAATTGTAAGGTATGAATCTATGATGTTATGCAATGTGCCTTTCTCAGTTACATCATGTGTTTCCGCCTTTGACGGGGTGTGACAAATGAACAATCCATTCCGCAAAAGTTTTGGTGTAACGTGGTAGATACCTCAACTTACATACTTAATAGGATCTTGATTAGACCAATCTTAGGAAAAACACCATACGAATTCTTGAAAGGTAGAAAACCTACTCTAAATTACTTTAGAGTGTTTGGAAGCAAGTGCTTCATACTAAACACAAAAGACTACCTCACCAAGTTTGATCCAAAGTCTTACGAAGGTGTTTTCCTAGGTTACTCCCAAAATTGTAAAGCCTATGTTGTCCTAAACAAAGAAACTATGAAAGTCGAAGAATCACTCAACGTGACATTCGATGAAAGTCCTCCACTAACTAAGACATCACCCTTGGTGGATGATGACTTAGATGAGGAAGAAGCCACTAAGGTCAATGGCAAGAAAACCTTTGAAAATGACATTGAGGATGAAATAGTTGAGGTTGACGAAGTTGTCAACATGAAGGAATCTAAAAACCATCCAATTGAAAATGTCATAGGAAACCTAAACCAAAGAACCCTTAGGTCACAAGCACAAAACAAAAGTAATTTCTTTTGTTTTATATCTACCGTAGAACCTAAGAATGTCGGTGAAGCAATTAAGGATGAAAGTTGGGTAGTTGCCATGCAAGAAGAGTTAAATCAATTCACCACAAACCAAGTTTGGGATCTAGTACCTCCACCTAACGATCAAACCATCATAGGAACTAAGTGGGTGTTTAGAAACAAACTCGACGAAAATAGCGTCGTAACTAGGAATAAAGCAAGGTTGGTAGCACAAGGCTATAACCAACAAGAAGGAATAGATTACGATGAAACTTATGCACCCGTAGCTAGATTAGAGTCTATTAGGATACTCCTTTCCTATGCTTGTGCTTTAGACTTTAAACTATACCAAATGGACGTAAAAAGTGCATTCCTAAATGGTTATATCAACGAGGAGGTATACGTTGCACAACCTCTGGGATTCGTTGATTTCGAAAAACCGGATCATGTTTATAAACTCAAGAAAGCACTCTATGGTCTCAAACAAGCTCCCAAAGCTTGGTACGATAGACTAAAAGCATTCTTGATTAAACATGAATATACCATGGGAATGGTTGATCACACACTTTTCACGAAGAAACGAAATTCACATCTCATCATTGTTCAAATATATGTCGACGACATTATATTCGGCTCAACTTGTCCAGAACTGTGCGATGATTTTTCAAAGATCATGCGTGACGAGTTTGAGATGAGCATGATGGGTGAATTAAATTTCTTCCTTGGTCTACAAATAAAGCAAATGGAAGATGGTATCTTCTTTAATCAATCTAAGTATATTAAAGAGATGCATAAGAAATTTAGTTTAGAAGAGTCTAAGCCCATGAAAACTCCCATGTCTACGAAAATGAAACTCATGAAAGATGAAGAAGGTGAGTCTATGGATAACACTAAGTATAGAGGTATGATAGGAAGTTTATTATACCTAACGGCAAGTAGGTCTGATATCATGTTTAGTGTCTGCCTTTGTGCTCGCTTCCAAGAGGATCCCAAAACCTCTCACCTTGAAACGGTTAAGCGTATCTTTCGATACATTAAAGGCACTATACACTTGGGATTGTTCTATCCCAAGGGGACCGGTGTAGAAACTATTGTCTATGCTGACTCTGATCATGCGGGAGATTATGTGGATCGAAAAAGTACGAGTGGGATTTGTACCTTCATGGGTTGTTGTCTAACTTCTTGGTTCTCCAAGAAACAAACGGCTCTTGCTATCTCAACGACCGAAGCCGAATACGTAAGTGCCGGAAAGGCATGTCAACAAGCACTATGGATGAAACAAGCTCTAATTGACTACGACATCCATCTCGACGACATCCATATTATGTGCGATAACAAATGTGCTATAGACTTGAGCAAAAACCCCGTTCAACACTCTCGTACTAAACACATTGAAATTCGTCACCACTTCCTTCGCGATAACGTCCAAAAAGGAAACATTTCTATTGAGAAAGTTCCCTCTCAAGACAATATCGCCGACATCTTGACCAAACCTCTCAAAAGAGAATCCTTCAACTATCTTCGTCTAGGTCTAGGAATGATGGAACATATTCCATAAATCTTATGACTATCTAAATATTTCACTGGAAATATTAAAGTCATCCCTCGTATCCCTCTAATGACTACTTACGTATTTCCTCGGAAATATTAAAGTCATCGCTTATCGTCTAGTCTAGTTCTTCTCGTTAAAAGAATTTATTAGGTATAAATTCTCTCCTCGTTGTTAGTGCAAATATTATGATATTTAAACTAAACGGTTTCTTCGGTTTTAATAATGACAAACATGTAACTTGTGATGCATAACGTAAAATGTGCAAGTTACTTGTAAACACAAATCATCAATGCATACTTACATCAACACCTCCCGACGTCTCAAGTATGCTTCAACGAAGTCGTAGATTTTCATCCCGACATAAATCACTCAAGGTATGGACAAACAAATCTACTACTTGACAAATGATCAAAGGATTATATTTTTCTAAACTTCACATTTTTAATGTGACAAAATATTTTTTCAAAAATATATTTTACTAATTATTTTTGAATTAAAAAGAAATGTTTTATTTTGAAAAAAAAGTTTAAAAATCCCAACAGTCAATTTTCCCCCTAAAACAGCTCCAAACATTCCCAAATAAACCTTCCCTACTAAAGACAAACGAAGGAGCGTCCACGGTACCATTAAGTACCGACGGCTACACTAAATTTAGTGGTGCCGTCTGACAATTAGTGGAGTCGTGGGTCTATAACAGCTAGTTTTTCCCTTGCCTATAAATAGTGGACCATTTCACACTTCCAACTTGATTTTTCTAGTCACTTTTCTCTGGTCTAATCCCTCCTCACTTAGATGATTTTCTTTGATCATTTGGAGAGTCTTAGTTTGTTTAAGAGTGATCCAATCCTTCATTCAAGTGATCCACTTCATTCTTCTTGATTAGCAAGAGAAGAACACAAAGTATCCAAGTAGATACAAGGTGTTGTCATCCCTCTTGATTAGCAAGAGAAGAACACAAAGTATCAAAGTAGATACAAAGTGTTATCTTTCCTCTTCATTTGCAAGAGAGGAACTCAAAGTATCCAAGAAGATACAAGAGTTGTAGTTGTTAGGTCTTGTAACATTTGTTACACTCTTGATTGTATCATAGCATACATCAAGATCATTTTTCTTTTGAGAGTTTGTGAGGGAAGATCATTGTGATCTTGTCGAGATCTTGGAGATCTATTGAGAGTTTCTTTTGAGAGCTTGTGTGTATTGATCAAGTGGATCAAGGGTGTGTATGGTGTAGATCGAGTAGATCGTGGTAGATTGGTGCTAGCTAAGATTAGCACTCGACATCTAGCTTAGTGTCGGAAATAGGATAAGCGACGTGTACGGTGTAGATCGTGGTAGATTGGTGCTAGCTAAGATTAGCACTCGACATTTAGCTTAGTGTCGGAAATAGGATAAGCGACGTGTACGGTGTAGATCGGGTAGATCGTGGTAGATTGGTGCTAGCTAAGATTAGCACTCGACATCTAGCTTAGTGTCGAAAATAGGATAAGCGACGTGTACGGTGTAGATCGGGTAGATCGTGGTAGATTGGTGCTAGCTAAGATTAGCACTCGACATCTAGCTTAGTGTCGGAAAACAAGTTAAGCGACGTGTACGGTTTTCTCCGCCTGAAGGGAGTTTGTTGATTAGTGAAGTAACTCTCGAGTTGGGTACTCGGGGAGTGGAGTAGGGCGAAGAGGAGCTTCGTGACCGAACCACTATAAATCACCATGTCCGGTTTGCGCCTTCTTACTTGTCTCTTTACTTTCATTTCATTCTTTATCGCTTTATATTTGCACTGCGTTTTTGCTTGTGTGGCTAGTTGCTTATGTTATGTTGATTATCTATGTGTCGTGGTTTGATTGTGCGTATGTTGTAGTTTACTATATTCATCTCTTGATGCTATATGATCATAGTTGACACTTTTCATATCACATTAGACTTGATCGGGAGTTTGATACAAAAGTTTAAATTTTTAAATGGAAACGTATTCACCCCCCCCCCCTCTACGGTTTCCACAATTGGTACCAGGGCCACGTTGCTCAAATTTTTAAAACAAATGGTTTTCAAAATTGAGTACGATCCATGTATCAAATTACCCATGAAGGTGATAAAAATATGAAAAGTATTTAGTTGCTTAATACTTACAAGTTTTGTTGTTAAGTATACGTTGTCATACTAGCTTGAAGGTTTCTTAAATTAATAAAAGTTGGTTCTGTTCAAAATTGAAATAACAGGTACGGCACCGTTAAATATAACGGACGGTTTCACTAAATATGGACGGTACCTTCGTCTGATTTTCAAAATTCGGTAATTTTCAAAAATTCGTATAACATCAACCATAAGTCCGTAGGAGTCGTGCCACCTATTGTTTTAAACGTAATTGAGTCTACTTTCACTTAAAAGTACTTTTAGAAAGTGATTGTAAAGTAAAATTTACGAGAGTCTTCAATTCGTAACAGAGAGTCTTTTCTGGTCATGCCGATTGCACAAATTTTTGGTCAAATCACAAAGTGAACATCACACGTTGATGTATTCATGATTTCAAGGTGTTGAACTTGATCAAATCTTTGAAATGGGGGTGGAAACCAATTCATTTTCAAATAAAATCAAGCTAAGTATACATTGTTATACTTAATACACAAAATAACGATAAGTATTTTTGTGTGTTAACCTGAATGTCTATTTGTTTTTATTTGTGCCTTTAATGTCTTGTTGCTATTTGTTTAGTATAGTTTTCCGGTTTATGCATTTATAAGGCTCATGCTAAATTACTTGCACTATATTAAGTAATTAGTTTGCATTGCATATAGGCATACACCATTTTTCTTGCATTTGTTGCAAGTTTTTGAAATGGTTTAGTAACCCTCTTAGGAATAGAAACTAAGTTGGTAGATCATGTGTGTCGAAAGATATTGTCTTACACAATTATTTTTCCAAAGGGTTAAGTGTAAAAAGTATATCAACCCAAAACACTTAACACTTTCATAAAATCCGTAACATGATCTCTAAGATATTACATCATTTTGTCTTGCTTGACCATGGGTTGTCTAAACAAGATAAAAGATCATATTAATACACTAGTATTTAAGTAAAAGAAAATGTATTAAACTTGCATTGATCTAACACGCATACACAATGTTTTAAACATTTAGTATTTTACGTATGTTGTATAAAAATAGTTAAGATAATTATTTTTATACCAATGAGGTGTCGAAGAACTAAAAATATTATACATAATAATATAAATAGTTTTTCTCAAATAAAAATAAATGAAAATATCAAAGTAGTAACTTAATATGTCATTAACCTCACACATACAACTAGTGTTAGAATAAATGGAACACACTCCTTAAATTTTTATTTTCTTTTTAAAAAAGAGTGATTGTGAGGGTCAAGAAAGATCTCGAGTACATATCAATTCATTATTCAAATTATGATTGATATCATTATCGAATCTAATTGACAAGTTTTTGAGTGTGGACATGAAATTGGAGTCATTATTTGTCTAGCTTCAAGATAACATCAAAATATGATGAAATGTATTATCTTGAATCTACATACTCAATCACATTCGATTGTTGTGAAAATAATGACGTCCTATCAAGACGAAAATAATATGCATCGGATCATAACTCATACTTGTGTTAAAGATGTCATATTGAGTCTTCTTGTTCAATGGTTGTGTTCCAAACATTAAACTAATATGTTTAAAAGATGCATAAAATACACAACCAAGTAGGATTGACAACTTGGATGTTTCGTCCGAAATATACAAGTAATTTACATTGCAATGCAATAAGCAAATGTGTCATTTCCGAAAAACCAAACACGAGCAAACAAACAACATATGTAAACTTTGCTCATAAACGACTCAACACTCAAAGTCACATATCTAGTAAAAGTGTCACACATAATATCCTATTAACTATTATCTAAGTCATCAATCTTTGAGAATATCACATATATTTCTCTTATCAAAAGATTGACAAAGGATAACTTATATCCTATGCATCTTATTTTCTTTGTAACATGACTGGTCATGTTACAGGAGAATACATTGCATCCTGTTAACAAATATAGGATATTAGAGTTGATTAATAACCTAATACGACATGTGTCATTGCATAAACAAGTAAAATTGGTCATACAATAAAATACTTTTTTCACAAAGCATTCGTAAGAGTGATAAGTTTCCTCTTAGAAAAGCATATTTGTTGAAATATACAATATGTCTCATTTTTAATATAATACTCACAAGATCTATTGAGGTAAGTAACCTTTACTAGATTCTTTCTCAAGATATGCAAAGGAGCATTCTTGAAACACACACGATGTAGTAGGTTCTACATTGTATCACATTAGAGTGTCTCTTGGTTCTAGAAAACCAAATCATGGTAAAATAACATGCAACAACTCAACAAACAAAGATGATGTCCAAGAGATCATAAAATACACCATCTCCATCAAATAACCTCTAAATCTCAAACACGAAATTAAAACATTTCGCTTGCCTTTGTTAGGAGTTGTGTAAGACATGTCATTCTTTTAACCGACTTTCAAAGTATGGTTAGTTGAGTCATATTAGGCCATGTATTAGCGAAATAAGCTAATATCATCTTTGCTACACTTCAATAGGCAAATATAGGAATTTGAATTTTTCTAACATGAGAATGACTACTGGAGAACCTATCGCACTAGAAATTCAATTTGACCTAACGGTTGAATTGCTTCCAGGAGAGAAGTTTGGTTTGTGGTATAACCCGTAAAAATGTTCGTGTTTAGCCTTAATTGAGCACCACTAGTGATAGTCTCATACTCATTCTCTATCTTGAAAAAATTTTATTCCTACATTTGACTAGAGATAGTTTACATCAGTGAACTTTATCTCTCGTTATGATTTCATTTTGAACAAGCAGTAATTAGGATCATCCTTAGCAAACTTAGATTGTTTGCATCCCACATACGTGTTTCAAAATGATAACATATTCTCGTAAGATATGATTAAATGACTTCATGATCTTAAATGCTAAATGATTATCATGTTTTGCATGATGTTTGCATTTATTCCTTATGTGCATTTTACATGATTTGCTTGTAAAGTTTGCACCCACAATATGTCCTTTTGACACATTAAGAATTAGGTATGCCCATCACTATAAACCCTTAGAAGTCATAGAGTCATACACTAGTGTCAAAACCTATAAGTTAGAGTAGTCGCTAAAGTAGTCGCGAAGTTGTCCTAATTCCCTAGTCATTACTTCGCCTTCTTCCAAGTTATACACCCTTTTGTCATGGGAAGGTTAGATACAAACCTAGTAGAACTCGGAGTAGGATTGACAACTTAAATATTTCATCCAAAATATTCAAGTAAGTTTAACTTGCAATTGAAATTGTTAAATGTCATATCCGAAACATCATATTCAAGCCTTTTAACAACATATGTTAAAACGCTCATCCAAAAACTAAAAGCTAACATCTGCCCTCGGGTGACAAAGGACTCATGAGTTACTATATAAGTAATTAGTAGTTTCTTTCACCATCATGTAAGTATACACGTCTTAAGATCCCAAACCCTGCTGCGAATCAGCACCATAGGCCTAGCTTTACGTCTTTCAAAATCCCGTGAAACACTCACGTGCGAAGCACATCGAAATCCGTAAATCAACCAAACCTCTCAACCGAAAATCCCCTAACCATCTCCGTCTAGGTCTAGGAATGATGGAACATATTCCATAAATCTTATGACTATTTAAATATTTCACTGGAAATATTGAAGTCATCTCGTGTGTCTCGTCTCATGACTCTTTAAATATTTCACTGGAAATATTGAGTCATTCTTCACATCACTCTAATGACTACCTATGTATTTCCTCGGAAATATAAAAGTCATCTCTTCTCGTCCAGTACCGTTCAAAGAATTTATTAGGTATAAATTCTCTCCTCGTATCGAAAAGTCTCACTAAATCAGCGAGACTTATTCGCAAAGTCCTCTTAAATTCTAATGACAACTTAAATATTTCATCCGAAATATTTAAAGTATATTTAATTTGCGAAATGAAATTAAATATCATCTCTCGTTCTTGATCAACGTTCACCGAATCCAGTTGGATTCATTCATAAAGGAATTTATTTGGTATAAATTCTTTTAATCTAAGGTCCAGAAAAATCACAATATATGTGAAATTTCTCTGTCAAAAATCTTGCTTTCAATTCTCACCAACACTATCAAAACCCACTCGATGTAGTCTTGAACCAAAACTGTCTCCTATCAGAATAGATTCTATCTATCATCTGATTCCTTAGCCTTTTTCCCTTTCACTTCCGCATGGTACTAAACATTATCAATGCTTCCGCATCCCACTCATCTTCCACACACTTCAAACGAAGAACCGCTAGGATACGTTGAGATAACCCTTCTTCATCAACATAGATAACCCCACTAGAACCTTATCACTAACCTCACAACCTTGAAGATTTTATCTTCTTAACCCTTAGGATATCTCCACGTGATCACATGCCTCATCATAATATTCTATGAATATTCACAATGATTGAGAAGAGCTACGTGACTTCAAAGGTGAAGTTTATCGTATGCTATCCACCACTTGTCAAGACGTTACTAAGCTCATCGCTTCCGTCAACGTTTGTTTTCCTCTTTATCTTTTGCATCTTGTCCGGATGGTCATAGATTAAGGGGGAGCGAAAACACACTCATATAGCCTTTCACCAAACACTCTCAAGAACACATTAATGTGGTTCTTATTCCCTAGGAAACTTCCCTTTAGCTGCCCAGAACTAGGCTGCACAGGAAAATTCGTGACTTCCAGGTTACGGTACCGTTAAATAGGCCATGGTACTGTTAAATTTAACGGTACCGTGTTGTATTTAGTGGTACCGTGCCTATATTTGATGAATTTTCACTGTTCCCTCCTGATTCCTGCATCCCTAACCTCAAACCTGCAAAATTTTGCGAACTCACATACACCCTAGGATTCTCTCACTACACCATAGGACTCTATCACCAACTTTAGTTCGAATCCCATAACTCTTGCCTATATAAGGCCTCACCATTGCAAGCTTATCTTGCATCTCATCTTCAAACCTCACATTAACATCTTTCATCATCCCACTCAAACCTTTTAACTAAACTTCACTATTGACAGTGATATTTAGTTTCAAAACCTTCAAACCTTATATCAATCACACTCAAACCTTACAACCTTCAACTCATCGATCATCACACTCAAACCTAACAACCTTCAACCCTTATATCAATCCCACTCACACCTTTTAGCTACACTTCACTCTTGACAGTGACCATTAGTCTAAGAACCTTCAACCCATAGATCATCACACTTAAACCTTACAACCTTCAACTCATCGATCATCACACTCAAACCTTACAACTACTCCTCACTTTGGATAAGTGTTAGTTAGTTAAACAACCTTTAATCCTCACAATCACACGAAACCCTTCATGCACCAAATTATCTCTAACACACAACTAGGATCATCCAAACTAGAAATCTAGGACCTCGTTACCTCAACCCCGTTAGAGATATCCACCAACAATCCTGTTAGGATCACATGCACCTTTTCTTTTTCCCTTTTGAAATATATCATGCATCTCATAGTCAGTGCAAACGATATATTAATCTAAACCATCCTTTCCCACCTTTCCTCAAAGGGCAAAACCAACATCTCCAACCACATCATCATCATCCTCCACTTTTAGGATTCCCACACCCTTACCTCTGCCAAGTCCACCACAACCTTTAGCTCTCACACTAACCCTATCACCATCAACCCCTTTTGAACTTGGCACTAACACATCATCCTCATCAGTATCACCATCACTACAACCACTAATGGGTCATCCCATTATTTATCCCCTACAACCACATACCCCAAGTTGTCCTTGTTGTCACTACAACCAACACTCTCCCACCTTATGGAATCATTTCCATTCGCATCTAGGTGCTTATCGTTCACATTTTCATTTTTTTTTTGGTACAACCCCTATCGAGTCTACTTTATGGCACGACTTGTCATAATAGTAATCATTTAGAGTATGTCTTATCAACAAACTATCCTTAACATCAATCATCTTAGGTAGATGATTATGTTGCTCAAAAGGTTTGTTAGAACTTGCCTTCCCAATGACAACTTGGAAGAAGTCAATTTGTGTGTCAGTCAACGAACGAATCTCGTTCTTGTTAGTGTGATTGATTGAACAATTACATCTTAGGTTTTCGGTCGGGTTGTGACACTTACGTGTTCACATAGTTTAACCCATGCATGTCTTGCTATGTGTATTCTATCCCTATAATGTTGCTCCTATACTATTATATATTATGTTGCACGAAGCTAACCCTTGATGTAGGAAAAGCCTTTGTAAGAATTTGATCCATGGATCCGCTAGTTACAAAGGTAAATAAACAAGGGGATTCAATTACCATAGGAGAGCACTGAGCTAGGGGGAGCTCGGGAGTATTTGATTACATAGCACGGAGTCTTTCTAATGGTGGTGATAGAAGACTTCACTAGGATGATGCAAGCTCGCCTTTCTGGGGAGAAAGGAAAGTAGTTCAATAAGGGGGAGTAGGGAATGAATTCAAGGGAGCGCTCGAGGCAACTACCTTTTTGATTCGACAAAAGGGGGAGAAGTGAGTGTAAACAGGTAACTTTTACATTTTACTATGTGTTACGGTTTACATATTTGTCATCATCAAAAAGGGGGAGATTGTTAGTGCAAATATTACGATATTTAAACTAAACGGTTTCTTCGGTTTTAATAATGACAAACATGTAACTTGTGATGCATAACGTAAAATGTGCAAGTTACTTGTAAACACAAATCATCAATGCATACTTACATCAACACCTCCCGACGTCTCAAGTATGCTTCAACGAAGTCGTAGATTTCCATCCCGACATAAATCACTCAAGGTATGGACAAACAAATCTACTACTTGACAAATGATAAAAGGATTATATTTTTCTAAACTTCACATTTTTAATGTGACAAAACATTTTTTCAAAAATATATTTTACAAATTATTTTTGAATTAAAAAGAAATATTTTATTTTGAAAAAAAAAGTTTAAAAATCCCAACAGTCAATTTTTCCCCCAAAACAGCTCCAAACATTCCCAAATAAACCTTCCCCACTAAAGACAAACGAAGGAGCGTCCACGGTACCATTAGGTACCGACGGCTCCACTAAATTTAGTGGAGCCATCTGATAATTAGTGGAGCCGTGGGTCTATAACGGCTAGTTTTTCCCTTGCCTATCAATAGTGGACCATTTCACACTTCCAATTTGATTTTTCTAGTCACTTTTCTCTGGTCTAATCTCTTCTCACTTAGATGACTTTCTTTGATCAAGAGTCTTAGTTTGTTTAAGAGTGATCCAATCCTCCATTCAAGTGATCCTCTTCATTCCTCTTGATTAGCAAGAGAAGAACACAAAGTATCCAAGTAGATACAAGGTGTTGTCATCCCTCTTGATTAGCAAGAGAAGAACACAAAGTATCCAAGTAGATACAAAGTGTTATCATTCCTCTTCATTTGTAAGAGAAGAATTCAAAGTATCCAAGAAGATACAAGAGTTGTAGTTGTTAGGTCTTGTAATATTTGTCACACTCTTGATTGTATCATAGCATACATCAAGATCATTTTTCTTTTGAGAGTTTGTGAGGGAAGATCATTGTGATCTTGTCGAGATCTTGGAGATCCCTTGAAGCCATTGGGCTTGTGTATATTGATCAAGTGGATCAAGGGTAGATCGTGGTAGATTGGTGCTAGCTAAGATTAGCACTCGACATCTAGCTTAGTGTCAGAAATAGGATAAGCGACGTGTACGGTGTAGATCGGGTAGATCGTGGTAGATTGGTGCTAGCTAAGATTAGCACTCGACATCTAGCTTAGTGTCGGAAATAGGATAAGCGACGTGTACGGTGTAGATCGGGTAGATCGTGGTAGATTGGTGCTAGCTAAGATTATAACTCGACATCTAGCTTAGTGTCGGAAATAGGATAAGCGACGTGTACGGTGTAGATCGGGTAGATCGTGGTAGATTGGTGCTAGCTAAGATTAGCACTCGACATCTAGCTTAGTGTCAGAAAACAAGTTAAGCGACGTGTACGGTTTTCTCCGCCTGAAGGGAGTTTGTTGATTAGTGAAGTAACTCTCGAGTTGGGTACTCGGGGAGTGGAGTAGGACGAAGAGGAGCTTCGTGACCGAACCACTATAAATCACCGTGTCTGGTTTGGACTTTCTTACTTGTCTCTTTACTTTCATTTCATTCTTTATCGCTTTATATTTGCACTGTGTTTTTGCTTGTGTGGCTAGTTGCTTATGTTATGTTGATTATCTATGTGTCGTGGTTTGATTGTGCATATGTTGTAGTTTACTATATTCATCTCTTGACGCTATATAATCATAGTTGACACTTTTCATATCACATCACACTTGATTGGGAGTTTGATACAAAAGTTTTAAATTTTTAAATGGAAATGTATTCACCCCCCCCCCCCTCTATGGTTTCCACACTCGTGTCAAAAAGTCTCAATAAAACAGCGAGACTTATTCATCAAAAATCAAAATGGGACAAAAACTCATCCCAGCAGATCACGGCACCACTAAAGGGGCACGGCACCATTAAATTTAATGGTATCGTGGTACCGTGTGTCTGACACAGCTCGTATTTCAGTCTTCTTTTCCCACTTTTAAACTTTCCCAACTTCTGCCATTGCTGTCAAAACTGAACCTCACAACCCAAAATTCAATTACACCCTTTCAAGATCAAATTCGAGGCATTAATTTTCAAGATTATCAACTACTTCCACTTTTTCAACATTCATTGTAAGTCATTTAACTCTAATTTCCTTTTATTTTGAGTCTAGGGTTTGTTCATACATGAAAATTGAATTGGGGCTTTTCAATTTTAATTGAGTCTTTATGAAATTAGGACTAGGATTAAACAATGTTTAACCTTCATGATTCCCTTAACTTATGATTTGCATAAACCCATCTATATCATACATTTTGGTCCGAATTTTGCTTTAGATTAAATAGTTTTGAGAGAAATCATGTCTAGGATACTTGTTATTGCATTAGGAGTCATTAACACTAAAAAATTTCAAACTTAAAACTCTTGGCGCCAAAACATTGAAGTCGCCAAACACCCCAATTCCATGGTTTTCAAAAAATTTCACGAAACTGGGATCATGAAACATTTTTCATGCATTGTTGATACAAACTAAAAACGTTTTCTCATGCATACATGATCTCACGAATATTGATCGAATTAGATAACTAATATGTACTTTTTGACATATCCATTTGAACAAAATTGAAGTTAGGAGTGTTTGGGTAATCTCATTATTTTTAGTTCTAGAGTTGATATTACCGCACCTCCACATGGTTTGCATATAGGCACACACTAGGCACGTGTCTTTAAAACAAATATTCTCAATTTTAATTTTTAATAAATTTTTCATAGGTAACAAGATGTATCACATGTTTGATTACGATCATGAATTGACAGCCGAGTACATTCCCAAACCATTACTTGAACCAAACACTCCATCTTGTCACACACAAAGTTTTCGTAATCTTGAGTCTCATATCTTTCATGAAGGACGAATTGTCGAGTCCTCTTTTCTCAACCATGATCACATCAAAACCATGTTTCAAGAAATCAGATTCAATTGCTTGTTTCGTATTAATGATCTAATATGTCCTCGATTTGTCCTTGAGTTCTATAGACAAGTTAAGCTCGTACATAACGAGGATCAAACTTTGTCTCTTCAATTCATGATACAAAACCAAGAAATCTCTCTCACTCTTGACCAATTCGCTCATATTCTTGAACTTCCAAACCATGGACAATGTGCCTACACGGAAGGATGGTCTCTCAAAACCCTCACTAGTCGCCGATATGTGTATGGTCCATACAATACCCTCATTCCCACTCCATGTGAGATTAAAGAATACATTCATCTTCCTCAAAAAGTTCATGGTCTTCTTAAAGAAAACGGTCAAGTTGAGTTCCGTGAGTCTCATATTTATGACTTAGATCCACTAAAAATCTATATTGATGAAGTTCATAAAAATCTACGTAGATGGATAGAAGTCATTAGTGAAAATGTCTATTGTCTCCCTCACAACCGTGAGCACCTCCCGACACGTTGTGCTCATATGCTGTATTGTCTTGTCACCGAACAACCCTACAATATTGCCTACTTTGTGGCAAAGAGAATTTTCAATGTCAAGGGCTGACTAAATAAGGTGATACCCTACGGCGTGTTGTTAACTCGTTTATACCGTTTTGTCATGAACTCGTTTCCTCACCTCCAAAACAATCAATATCTTCTTGTCAATCCTACCATGGATCCTCTAACTCAAAACACCTACACCTCTCTCTATTGGAAATGTACATCATCTCAAGGGAACTATGATGATAGCTCGGTATCTTGCTATGATGTTTCGTCTAGTGATGAAGAATGAGGGTGCGCTCAAGTCAATGGAACTATTCTCATCGTCTTAGAATAGTATCTTCTATCTTTTATTAGGATTTATCTATGATAAATTATATTAGGGCTTAATACTCCTAACTATCTTGCATACTTGACTTTTATTCTATCACCTTGCATGATTTTAAATTATGTGATTCTTGGATGATAGCTTATAGCTTATCTTAGATAGTTGCATGATAATCTTTAATTACTAGGAGTAGCTAAATATGGGATATATTTGGCAATTTAATCTTTAGTGGTTTGAGGCACTAACATTTCCTGCAAATAGTCCACCTAGAAAACTCCTTTTAGCTGCCCAGAACTAGGCAACACAGGAAAATTTGTGACTCCCAGGTCATGGTACCGTTAAATAGGCCACGGTACCGTTAAATTTAATGGTACCATGTGGTATTTAGTGGTACCGTGCCCTTGGTTGACGAATTTTTACTGTTTCCTCTAGATTCCTACATCCCTAACCTTAAACCTGCTATATTTTGCAAACTCTCATACAACCTAAGATTCCCTCACTACACCATAGGACACTTTCACCAACTTTAATTCAAATCCCACAACTCTTGCCTATTTAAAGCCTCACCATTGCAAGCATCTCTTTCATCTCATCTTCAACCTCCCATTACTCACTCACCATGTCTTCCACACAAGGATCAACAACCCATATCTCCAAGAAACCTAGGATCACCGTTAGACCACCATCAAAATCTCTCTTTGTTGATCTCACCAAAGATGATTAAGTCACAACAACACCTTCCCAAAGCACTCCTAACTCACCATCTCCACCAAATGCTCCTTCAAAAACATCATCTACTAGAACAACATCTTCATCATCTCTCTCTTTTAATACCATGTCATCATCCATGGATTAAACTCTCTCACCTATCACCCCATTGGAGTATGCCATGCCAACTCCATAACCAACATACTCACCACTACCTCCTTCTCCAATCATGGGCCAACCTATCCAACCTCATCCGGTGGATATACATAGTGCAAATTGTCTATGTTGCCTTCACAACCGCAACCTCATCTTCTCTTTGAGAGATGAGCTACACTTCATGTTCTCCTATGTTGAACATCTCTTGACACCACCACCACCTCTAATCATGTCACCCTCTCTACCTCCCACTAACCCATTTAACTAAACATATTCATGTTTAGTTTCCAAAAATAAACATCTAGGATCCCTTTTGGAATTGAAGCAAATCTTAGGGCCACTTGTCACTAAAGATTTATATGTGCTTCTTGTAGTTTATTTTTAAGTTTATGTTGTAGTCATACTTTATGTATGACATTTCTCCTTATTAATTGATGGGCTTATTGTGTGGTTGTTTTATCTTTTATGGTTTTTGGCTTCTTAGCCCTTTTCTTAGGTTATGGTTTGATATTTGTCTTGGTTGCTACATGTTAGATATTGTATGTGTGTCATTTAACTTTGTTTTGTAGCAAGAATCATTGCTCGATTCCTTGGTGTCCTCCAAACGAGAGGGAGTATACATCAAGGGGGGCCTTAGCGATCTTTTTGCTTCGACAAAAAGGGGGAGAAATGGGATATAAACTCATGCTAAAAACTTGTTAAAATTAATCTTTAACTTAAAATGAGTCTATGTTTTGTCATCATCAAAAAGGGGGAGATTGTTGATGCAAATAATGTTCTAAAAACGTTATTTATATCTTTCGATAACTCCACGTTTTGATGATAACAAAATGTGAAAACACTTTACGTCAAAATTAACATAAACAAGTTTTTAGTCGAAATATCCCGTTTCTACATAAATCACTCTAGGTATGAACAAACAAATCTACAACTTGACAAATGATCAAAGAAGTGAATTTGTGTTTCAAACTTCACATTTTTAATGTGACAAAATATTTTTTCAAAAATATACCTTACAAATTATTTTTGAATTATAAAGAAATGTTTTATTGGAAAAATAAGTTTAAAAATCATAACAGCTATTTTTTCCCCCCAAAATCAGCTCCAAACTTCCCCAAATAAACTTTCACCACTAAAAACAAAAATTGAAGCGTCCTTGTCTGGCACGGTACCACTAAATTTAGTGGTACCGTGACCCTATAACGAGCAAATTTCTTATGCCTATTAATACCAGTCCAATTCACAGTTTCTGGGTATCCTTTTTCACACACAACTTTCTGAGTTTAAAACTCTTATCACATCTTCTCTCCTTTGATCATTTAGTTTAGTTTTCTTTTGTTTAAAGAGTGATCATATCATCCAACCAAGTGATCACCTTCATTCCTCTACTAGTGCAAGAGAAGAACACAAATATCAAGAAGATACAAAGTGTTGTAGTTATAGCTAGTGCACTTGTAACATATTGTTATATACTTGTTGTATCCTAGCATACACCAAGTTAAATTTTCTTTTGTGTAATTTGTGAGTGTAGATCATTGTGATCTTGTTGAGATCTTGGAGATCTCTTGTAGCTTGTGGGCTTGTGTGTTGATCAAGCGGATCAAAGGTAGATCGGGTAGATCGAGTGCAGTGTGTTGATTGTGTGATTTAGTAAGGATCGTGTGGATCGTGGTAGATTGGTACTAGCTAAGATTAGTACTCGACATTTAGCTTAGTGTCGGAAATAAGTATAAGCGACGTTGTACGTTTTTCTCCGCCTGAAGGGAGCTTTGTTGACATAGTGCTTAGAACTCTCGAGTTTGGTATTCGGGGAGTGGAGTAGGGCGAAGAAGAGCTTCGTGACCGAACCACTATAAATCTCCTTTTCTCGGTTTGATCTTTCCGTCTCATTTCTTTATATTTATTGTTTATATTAGATAGTATAGTTTAGTGTTCATATTGGTGTTGATTGATTTCACAAAAGAATCGAATCAAAGTTTTCCACATGTAAAGTTTGAAAACTAACTAAAAACCGGTAAAACTATTCAACCCCCCCCCCCCTTCTAGTTTTCCACAATTCTCCTTGAAGGGTACAAGTATTGGTTGTTACTGATTCGTAAGGCTTCTTCGTGTAAGTTTACATCTTCTATGTCGGATACAGATGAGTCTATTGATGATCATGTACACATACCAGATATCTCACCGGCTGGAGGCTCTCTGGATGACATGGAAGATGATGTGGTGTGCTATGATGACTAAGAAGGCTCAGGTGTTTTTACCTGTGTTAGTTATAAGAATGGTTTGTCATTCTTATATAGTGGTTTTGTTTTGTTGCTAGTAGTAGCATGTAAGTGTCTTTTTGGATTGAGATGAGGGAAGTCACTCTCATTCTTTGTACTTTAATATTTTTTGGTGTAATAAATTTTACCATGGTGAAAAATCCCTTTTACCAAAAAAAAATATTGGCTTTGATCATTTATAGTCGGATATGATGAATAATAATCAATATAAATAAGAAATACCGGAAAAACATGATTGCATTAAAACTAAGCCTTGCTTTTTGTGGTTCCTGAACTACAGAAGGAAAGGGTTATTGGTACCACTAATAGATTCTGATACTACAATTGTTTATCATTTTTTGTTTCATATTTTTTTTTTTTTTAATATTGTTGACTTGTCAAACTTTATATTTTATGTTTCATATTTTAGTTCTGTATTTTTATAATTAAAAGAATTAATAAAAAAAAAGTTAAATAGAAAAAATAAAAACCCCTTTTAAAGTACCAATAACCAATCCCCTATCAAAATGGGTATTGATATTTACACATAGCAATTTACTTTATACACATAAAATATAATGGGAGGAGTGTGGGACCATTAGACTCATACATGCAAATTTTATGTGTATGAAGTAAATTGCAATGTGTAAATATCAATACCCATCAAAATCACCCAAAATTGCACTTGCGAAACAAACAAGAAAAATCTCCATTCCCAACAAGACATTGTTTGTCTTTTACTCGATACTTTGCAATAATTTAGAGCATGTTCAATCGTAACACAGGTTAAGCTTTAACACACTGTCATGCCGGCGTCACATCAGCTTTAACCTTTTCACCTTTAACTAAAAAGAAAAAACACTCCCAACCACAACTCACCTTTAAATCAAATATTTTCAAACTCAACCCCTAAACTTATAATAATACTTCATTTATTAAAAACTTAACATTCATTAAAAACATATTACATTAAATACTTAATAAAAAAAATTACAACGAAATAAAAAAAAAATAAAAAATAATAACGACATAAAAATAAAACTACAACATAAAAAAAACACAATCCTAAATCTACTGACGAGGTTGGAGGTTGTATTTTTTGATGATTCGATCTTTTTCATCATTGATCCAACCAAAAATGTTTGGATCCAAACCGGAGGTGTTCGTCGTCAAAAATTTCATTTCCTCCAACCTTGTTATCGTCTCGTCTTTTATTTGGGCCGCCCGATACGCGGCTTGGGCGGTTTCCCTTTTCAAACGATACTTGGATGTCATAGCCTCCCCGAATTGGCTAGACGAGCTCATTCCCCCCGTACTCGCTCCCGTGCTCATTCCTCCCGTGCTCTCGGATCTAGCTTTCTTTGAAGCACGCTTTGTTCCCATAGGACGTGGGTTTTCATCACGACCAAACAACCCCTCGTTTGTTTGGCTTGGGACATCGCCGGTTAAATCAATCCCTTCCGGCGCGTCCCATTTCATATGACCCCGCAAAACCTCCCAAGCCTCCTCGTTGTTAAAAGGAGCGGTTTTGTGCTCGTCCCGATACATTTGTTTGGCACGTTTCAGAATATCCATTTCACTTTCCCCACTTTTTTCTTGGCGTTGGGAACGTTTGTAGTAGGCGTTGAACTTTGAGCAATCACGGTTCAACGTTTTCCATTTTTCTTGGATCATATCCTTGTTTCTCTTTTGAAAATTGATTCTATTAAACTCATTTTGCACCTGTTGTGTGGAAGTTTGAAGATGAAAGTATATGATGTAGTATATTGATTTGTGGAAGTGTGAAAAAAAAATGTGGTGTTAATTAGGTATTTATAGGAGAGTGAAAATGGTTTTAAATTTTTTTTTTCTTTTTACAAATAGCCGTTTGAGGTTAACGGCTATAAAACGCAAGGGGCCAGAATTATTATTATTATTTTTATTTTATTTTATTATTATTATTTTTTTTTGAATTTAACGGCTAGTTTAGGCTTGGGAATTTTTTTTTATGTTGTTCGCAAAGTGAATTTTTTTTCTTTTTTTTTTTACGCAAAATACCCTTAACGTAGCGTTAAGGGGTTAACGCCGCCCCTTAACACTGCGTTAACTCAGCTACCTTTCAATGTTTAACGTGGCTTTAACGCAATAGGTGCGTTATCGGTTGAACATGCTCTTAGAGGCAACAATATATATGATTTTTGTACGTGCATTTTGATTAGCATTATATGATTATTGTGACATGTTAATAAAGAAAATAAATTTTTTATTATGCTTACAAAAAGTAAATCAATGTTCATACTCTGATTAAAGTTTCATATTCTCCTATATATAATGGAGCGTCGAGTTTTGCTACAGTTGTTGTAGGAGTGTTGGGCTCGCTTTTGGGTTGTGGGCTCCCGCTTTTTCCCTTTCGTTTGTTCCCTCGCTTCTTTTAGCCTTTTTCCGACCGCTAATAATGCGGTACCTACCTCATTTATTTACCCGTTTTCCGATCGCTAATAATGTGGTACCTACCTCATTTATTCTTGCATCTTCTGGTGTCTTCTGCCGAAACCCTACTTGACTGCCGGTATTGTTTGCTTGCGGATCGGTTATGGTAGCTGCTCTTTTAGATGTCTTTTGCTTATGTAGCTGTTTTTTGTGGTAGTTGCTTTTTTTTGTGGTAGATTAGTTGTTCATCTTTTGCTTATGTACTGGCGGATCGGTTATGGTGCTTTTTTGTGGTGCTTGCTTGCGGATCGGTTATGGTAGCTGGTCTTTTAGATGTCTTTTGCTTATGTAGCTGGTTTTTTTGGTAGTTGCTGTTTTTTTGTGGTACGTTATTTGTTCATCTTTTGCTGTGGCTTATTTGTTCATCTTTTGCTTATGTGGCTGCTTCTTTTGTCGTAATCTGCCGATATTTTGTTTCTTTATGGTTTATGATTTAGATCTATATTATGTATCCGTTTTAAGGTCTGATATTGGGATTTTAGAGATATAGATGCTGTTTTAGCCGTCTTTTGCTTATGTAACTGTTTTTTGTGGTGCTTCTGTTTTTTGTCGTAGGTTATTTGTTCATCTTTTGCTTATGTAGCTGCCTTTTGTGGTACTTGGTGTTTGTTTTTCGTGCCTTATTTGTTCGTCTTTTTCTTATGTGCCTGCTTCATCCGTTTTTAGGTCTGATATTGGAATTTTAGATCTATAGCTGTTTTTATGGTTTATGGTTTAGATCTTTAGATGTTTTGTGTGGGTAAAAAAGTTATGTTGAGATTGGTTTGTGTTACTCTTTTATTTGGTTTAGTTTATAATTTCTTTGTGTATGTTAATGCAGTTACTCTTTCATATTGTGATGCATTTGTTGAGTCACTTGATATGTCACCTATACCTGTTATTAGTGGAAATAGCAGATATGAGTGCCATATCAAGTGGTGTAACCAACGTTTCATATTTTTTGGCGGGATTCAGTTTACTTATTTTCCTTTTTCTTCTGTGTTGGTTGCACAGTTTCCTTGCGAAGATATTGGCGACGCAATTCTTGAATGTCATAGTATAAATACTTACTATGTAACTGGATCCGTTTCGCAACCGTCTTCAACTTAGCGCGGCTATTATATAATCAGGTGGTGGCGTGGCAATTACCGGACAGCATAGTGTAAACAATAGCTAAGCAACCGGTCTTATTTTGCAGCCACTACCTCTTTTCAGCTGTCTCTGTACAGCGGCCGTGATAATTTTCTCAACTTGCATTTTCTGAACGCATGTTGCTTGGCAAGGTAACCAAGATTGTGGTTGCAGCCATGCCGTGTGTTTAGTGTTCCTTGCAAAGGTATCGGCAATGCAGTTCTTAAATATCATGGTATGAATACTGACTATGTAACTGGATCCGTTTTCCGACTGCCCTCAACTTAGAGTGGCTACTGTTGCTACATTTGACATAACAGTCTTGGCCTCAGTTTCGAGCTGTGGCCTCACGCTTTTTCCCTGTCGTTTGTTTGCTCGCTTCTTTTAGCCTTTTTTTGATGGCTAACAAATGAGAGAATGCACTGGAGAATGCGGTAACTACCTCATTTATTCTAGCATTCTCCAATATATAATGGAGCGTAGAGTTTTGTTACAGTTGTTGTAGCAGTGTTGGGCTCGCTTTTGGGTTGTGGGCTCCCGATTTTTCCCTTTCGTTTGTTCCATCGCTTCTTTTAGCCTTTTTCCAAACACTAACAAATGATAGAATGCACTGGAGATTTATACGTGTCTCTTCCCTGTGGTTCTCTCGGTAGTTGTGCAGATCTTCTTCATGAACTTTCACCGGTTGCTGTAGCGGTTTAACTTTACCGGAGGGCAATACGTTTGTGGTTTGTGTATTTGCTTCTTATGATCTACATGTTGGTGTCTTATTAGCTGCTCTTTTAGATGTCTTTTGCTTATGTAGCTGTTTTTTATGGTGCTTCCTGTTTTTTTGTGGTAGGTTATTTGTTCATGTTTTGCTTATGTGCCTGCCTACTTGACCGCCGATATTGTTTACTTACGAATCAGTTATGGTGGCTGCTGTTTTACCTGTATTTTGCTTATGTAGCTATTCTTTGTCGTACTTGCTGTTTTTTGTCGTCACTTATTTGTTAATCTTTTGCTTATGTGGCTGCTTCTTTTGTCGTAATCTGCCGATATTTTGTTTGTTTATGGTTTATGATTTAGATTTATATTATGGATCCGTTTATCCGTTTTGCGCCTGCGCTCAACTTAGACTGGCTATTGTATAATTAGGTTGTGCCGTGACAACTACCAGACGGGATAGTATAAGCAATAGCTAAGTAACTGGTCTTATTTTGCAGCCACTACCTCTTTTCGGTTGTCTGTGTACAGTTACTGTGATAGTTTTCACAGCTTACATTTTTTTAATGCATGTTGCTTGGCAAGGTAACCAGGATTGTGGTTGCACCCATGACGTGTCTTTAGTAACGACTCTGTTACACCCCGTGCCCGCTTTGACCAAAAACTTTGAACTTTTGACGCGGAAACGCTTGACCTTACTGGGCACATACAATTCTTCATTTAAATGACCATAACTTATCACATTTAACCCTTTAAAATACTTTGCAAGGACCTATACTCGAACACCTTTCAAAACATTTCACATTCAACTTTATAACACAACCTGACAATCCTTCTGACCAACGATACGCCGCATCCCTTCGAGGGATACGCCGTATCAGACCATGCGCCGTATCCACCTAAAGTGATACGCCGCATTACCATGAACTTATGATACGCTGCATCTGATGTAGTAGATACGCCGTATCTACCTTAAACTTCTGATGCGCCGCATCTATATATTAGATACGCCGCATCTACCAAATTACACAGAACATCAGCAGGAAAACCTGCAGAAGCTTAACACACCCATTTACACAACAAACCACTTTCGTTTAACACCAAACTTCCCATAGATCATTCATTTAACATATCAAACTAGAATACACGACAATTAACCCGTTTGACTCCAAAATGGTACGAATAGACCCTAATCCATACAATCCTTTAACTTTACTCGTTTACACATAAAACATACTTAGACCCATCAAATGACTTCCAAATCGTTGCACAATACTTGGCATACACTTTGACACTTAAACACACATTACAAATCATTAAAAGACCAACGGGGGTACAAACTCGACATTGAGCTCGGTATTCTACCTAGCTCTACTTTCTCTTACCAATTCCTTCTACCAATCGCATATCCATCACTAATCCTTATCCAAGCCTTCGTCTCAATACTTCCGCCTACAAAACATTAAACACTTAAACCGTAAGCACGAATGCTTAGTAAGTAAAGCGGACATAATATATCATTATACTTCATTCAACACATTACATATTACACAACCATCAATCCACAACATTGAGCATAACCACATACCTTAATTACTTAGGCCATAACCATCCCTCTTTCCTTAAGTCACTCTTAACTAACACATCCACTAGTCCTATATCCTCTTACACAAGTCTACCATTATGCTAAGCAACCAACATCTTAACACATTAGCCACATAACACATAATGTATAGAAATCATTATAACTTTACATTATACCGGTTTACTTACCTTAATCCAAGCTACATCATCACAAGGACATCATCATCATCATACTCTTTCATCATCATCATCATCCCCATAAGCATCCTTAAGCACATAATCATACATAACATATAATACATAATCATTAGCTATAATCATGGTTAACACCACCATAACTAACCTCCAAACACTTCTAATCATCATATAATCATATAATGATTATATGATAGCTAATCCCATCATTTACCAACTTATACCCATTATAAACTCATCAATTAATCATCATTACTTCTTAATTATCTTAAAACACCATTTACCCTTTAATCCCAAACTAGGGTTCACAAACCCTAGATTCTTAATCATCAATTAAACACTAATTAAGCATCAATACTTACTTGATAACCATGCTAGGACAAGCTATAGACTTCATTCTTGAATTATCACCATTAATCCATCATCATTTCATCATCCAAGCTCCATTTTCTTCTCTCTCTCTCTCTCTATCTCGACATTACAGAACACACAAGAATTGTGTGGAAATGTCTAGAGCCTAACACATATAAACTAGCTGGGAGGGCATTTCTGTCATTTCTGCTTATTTAAGGTCGATGCGCCGCATCTATATTTTAGATGCGCCGCATCCATCTACCCCTTGAATACGCTGTATCTATTTCTCCAATACAGCGCATGGGCAATAATAAGTCGGTTCTACTTTCCCTTCTTACCATGCGCCGCATGCCACTTTCCTAGATGCGCCGCATCTAGGCCTCATCAGAAAACCACATATCCTTAGTCAAACATACTTAGGCTCGGGTCAACTTTCATCTAGGGTGGGGTCCCACTACCCGGGGAACGGGTCTAACAATTCTACCCCCCTTATTTAGATTTCGTCCCCGAAATCTCTCGTCCATTACTAGCCAAAGCTAATTCACCTTATCTCCATTCTTAGCATTTTCCATTCTTATTCCCCTTTTTATTGTTCGATCTAAGCGATTTTACAATTCTAAGTCCACTATGCGTACATCATACTCCTAGCTCATTTCATTTCTAGCTTTCAATCATTATATCGTTCAATGCATCATCCTAGCCACGATTGCATACCATTTAACATTCCTACGTCTATCACATACCTTTCCAACTAGTTCCATTTAACTTCCTCGTCAAAGACTATATGTCACTTGAACATTACATACCCCTTTTTAACTTTTCATAAGCCGAATATTCGTTAACTTTCTACTTTTATCGCAACCTTTTCACTAACTCATTGACATTTTACTACACTTTACGTTTGCCTTTGCTTTCTTCTCAAGTTTTATAGAGCTTTTAGTCTATATTAGCGCTTATTAGCATTCATCACTCCACATTTCCTTTAATTCATATTGCAACAAACATATCATTTCAAACTTTAATCGTTTTAATTCACACTTAAACACCTAAGTCCTATACTTCACTTGACGTTTCCCACCTAGGGTCGTCATTCCACTCATTGTCTATCCACCTATCTTAGCTCCTTATGACTTCTAATCCCCCTAAACTACTTCTTCTACCCTTCCACTCTACTCATGCCATGTCGGGAACACATAAGCCCACTCATTCGTACTTCCTCATTTACATGGAGAGGCGTCCCAAACGATGTAAATCAAGAAATACAAACTCATGGTTCGGTGATTCACGACTTCTTTATTTAAATGAAAAGGCGTCCCAATTCGTTTAAATAAAGAAACCATAAACCATCCTACTTATACACTTCCGACATAATACTCGCACTACTATTTCTTGCTTTAATTTTTTCGTTTCCTAGCTTGGATCCACTTTACTTTAACATTTTTCCCCGGAGGGAATATTACACATGCCAAGGATGTAGGCAATCCTTGCCGGTGAAGGCAATACGTTTTATCCCGAAGGATCATTAACACATCCCGAAGGATTCTTTACATTCATTGATTTGGTCATCCCGAAGGATACCACCTTTAACATCTATCCCGAAGGATTATTAACATTCAAACTTTATCACTTTCACATTATCACATTGGATCCAAGCTATTAACATTTAACACACACTTACTATTCCATTCATTTTATTTTGTGAACGCAAACTCATAGTGCATATGAACTTACTTATTATAATCACACACTTCTATGTGTTTATCGTCTTACATTCTAAATTCGCTTTAGTCATTTTCATCCTCTTACTTTACCCTTTAGTCCACCTGACTCTTTTCACTTTTAAACCTTGCATAGGTTAACTTACATTCGTTCGTTAGCATCATTCGTTCTTCTTTCGCGTTTTAGTTACTCACACATTTTCTACATCGTTACATTTTTCACTCTAGCTTACATTCTTTACCCCGTGCTAGCCATTTCCATCCTTTTTACATCACACGTTAGTATATTCACAAGTCTTTACACATATCGCTTTCTGCAACGCATGCTTTCATTATTAAGAATTACTGCTAATCGCCTTAGCCGTAATATATTGATTTTAAGTCAACACATTAACCTTATGCATACCCATCTCGTTCTTGCTCTTATACCTTGACTTATATTATCTTAGTTATTTATGCATTTAAGCAATATCATTTGATTTCGTCAATTACGTTCTATCATATCATTCATCCTCGTTATCTTACGTACCCTTAGCCCGTCTCTATACTACCTTAACGTCATTCATTAGGCGTGTATATGTATAACAAGACCATATATTGGCTGTTAACATCTTACGGGTCATAATCATTACATGCCATCATTTATTAATCTCATTCTTTACCTTTCGTACCATCCAACCCTACTTCATTAGTTCCTTAGCTTATCTTTTCACGTTATAGATTAGCACATTATAATGTTCCATACTTTAAACATCAACATTTAGATTTACTTATTAGCCCGTCTCTAATACCGAATACCATTCCTATTCTCATTCCATTATCGCTAGGCTAACATACACTTATGAAATCACAACCAATCACCGGCACCGACCAAGGTAGCACAGCTAACTAATCACTTTAACATTTCAAGTCCTCCTTGGACTTACATCATATACACATTGGCACATAAGGCACATTCATCATTTATTAATCTTTGGCCCACCTAACATATCACACTTTCCTTCTTATAACTTAGACGCTTACCTTACGCATTTCTTACACCTACGTCCAACATTTCTACGAGTGGTTTAAGTCTAGGCAACCTAAAGGAAACCTAATTCACTTAAAACCGAAGCTCTGATACCAATTTGTTACACCCCGTGCCCGCTTTGACCAAAAACTTTGAACTTTTGACGCGGAAACGCTTGACCTTACTGGGCACATACAATTCTTCATTTAAATGACCATAACTTATCACATTTAACCCTTTAAAATACTTTGCAAGGACCTATACTCGAACACCTTTCAAAACATTTCACATTCAACTTTATAACACAACCTGACAATCCTTCTGACCAACGATACGCCGCATCCCTTCGAGGGATACGCCGTATCAGACCATGCGCCGTATCCACCTAAAGTGATACGCCGCATTACCATGAACTTATGATACGCTGCATCTGATGTAGTAGATACGCCGTATCTACCTTAAACTTTTGATGCGCCGCATCTATATATTAGATACGCCAGCATCTACCAAATTACACAGAACATCAGCAGGAAAACCTGCAGAAGCTTAACACACCCATTTACACAACAAACCACTTTCGTTTAACACCAAACTTCCCATAGATCATTCATTTAACATATCAAACTAGAATACACGACAATTAACCCGTTTGACTCCAAAATGGTACGAATAGACCCTAATCCATACACTCCTTTAACTTTACTCGTTTACACATAAAACATACTTAGACCCATCAAATGACTTCCAAATCGTTGCACAATACTTGGCATACACTTTGACACTTAAACACACATTACAAATCATTAAAAGACCAACGGGGGTACAAACTCGACATTGAGCTCGGTATTCTACCTAGCTCTACTTTCTCTTACCAATTCCTTCTACCAATCGCATATCCATCACTAATCCTTATCCAAGCCTTCATCTCAATACTTCCGCCTACAAAACATTAAACACTTAAACCGTAAGCACGAATGCTTAGTAAGTAAAGCGGACATAATATATCATTATACTTCATTCAACACATTACATATTACACAACCATCAATCCACAACATTGAGCATAACCACATACCTTAATTACTTAGGCCATAACCATCCCTCTTTCCTTAAGTCACTCTTAACTAACACATCCACTAGTCCTATATCCTCTTACACAAGTCTACCATTATGCTAAGCAACCAACATCTTAACACATTAGCCACATAACACATAATGTATAGAAATCATTATAACTTTACATTATACCGTTTACTTACCTTAATCCAAGCTACATCATCACAAGGACATCATCATCATCATACTCTTTCATCATCATCATCATCATCCCCATAAGCATCCTTAAGCACATAATCATACATAACATATAATACATAATCATTAGCTATAATCATGGTTAACACCACCATAACTAACCTCCAAACACTTCTAATCATCATATAATCATATAATGATTATATGATAGCTCATCCCATCATTTACCAACTTATACCCATTATAAACTCATCACATAATCATCATTACTTCTTAATTATCTTAAAACACCATTTACCCTTTAATCCCAAACTAGGGTTCACAAACCCTAGATTCTTAATCATCAATTAAACACTAATTAAGCATCAATACTTACTTGATAACCATGCTAGGACAAGCTATAGACTTCATTCTTGAATTATCACCATTAATCCATCATCATTTCATCATCCAAGCTCCATTTCTCTTCTCTCTCTCTCTCTCTCTCTATCTCGACATTACAGAACACACAAGAATTGTGTGGAAATGTCTAGAGCCTAACACATATAAACTAGCTGGGAGGGCATTTCTGTCATTTCTGCTTATTTAAGGTCGATGCGCCGCATCTATATTTTAGATGCGCCGCATCCATGCTACCCCTTGAATACGCCGTATCTATTTCGCCAATACGGCGCATGGGCAATAATAAGTCGGTTCTACTTTCCCTTCTTACCATGCGCCGCATGCCACTTTCCTAGATGCGCCGCATCTAGGCCTCATCAGAAAACCACATATCCTTAGTCAAACATACTTAGGCTCGGGTCAACTTTCATCTAGGGTGGGGTCCCACTACTCGGGGAACGGGTCTAACAGACTCCGTGTGCTTTTGTCGGTATCTGTGCAGATCTTCTTTGTAAACTTTTGACGGTTGCTGTAGAAATGTTGTGATTTTCATATCAAATAATGAACTCGCATAGATGTTTGCACAATAAGCTGTGATGAGTCTGTGAGTCTGATTAAAGAAGTGAATCCCTGGCACTTGGCAGGGCAACCTTTTAGATTTGCAACCGTGCCAGGTGTATTTACTTCTTGCGATCAGTTATTAATATCAATCCATTGATATAAAACTCAGAACTTCTTCACAGATCTGAGCTAAAATGTTTAAGTTTGTCGCTTATTGGTTGTGATAGCCTGTCATGAATCTGTCACTCTGATTAAAGAAGTTAATATGTGGCTCTTGGTAAGCCAATCTTTTAGATTTCCACCCGTGGCAGGTGTATTTACTTCTTGCAATCAGTTATTAATATCAATCCAATGATATCAAATTCTGAACTTCTCTACAGATCCAAAGTCAGATAACGTAAAACTAAAGATTGTAAAAAAAATAGACAGAATATCAGTGATGGATGTATGGCAACCAGTCACGGTTACTGCATATATGCAGCTATACCCAATTTCGTATGGTGTGTACATCCATCATTGATACTTTGTTGTTGTTTTTTGTGCTGCACAATTTTTGACACTGAACTGTGTCACTGCATATAATTGCCTCCTTTCAACTACTACTGTATTTACATGGTATTTACACTCACCATTCATACTTTTTAAGTCTTTTCGTAGTGATTGTCTTCATATACATAATTTATTTTATTTTTTTTTATTGTTCAGGTTTGTGTTCTTACATACGCCAATGACCAGAAGTTAAGGACCGGTTAAATTTTGCAACCTGTTTTTATATTTACTGTATTCATGTACATAGTTTGATCATCTTTTTGTATTGTTCAGGTTACCTGCTCCATTTACATGGCTGTTCTCTGTGGTTTACATGCTGATATAAACTTTGCTTTGCCCCAGTTTCAATACCTAATAGAATGCACTATATATATATATATAATATCATATATATATATATATATATATTATATATATATATATATATATATATATATATATATATATATATATATATATATATATATATATATATAAACATGTAAAATACATAAATACATACACACATTTTTTTGGGTGCATATCTTTGTTATTCATTATTCTATTAAAAGGTTTAGACTAACACATTGTTATATATATATATATATATATATATATTGTGTGTGTGTGTTGTGTGTGTGTGTGTGTATATTATATGTGATTATATATATATATATATATATATATATACTTTTTACTAGAAGAATTAATAACAAAGATATGTACCAAAAAAAAGTGTGCATCTATTTAATACATGTTATATATAACAAAACACGGTCGCTGATAATTGACTGCAATTTTGGGAGATCAGTGCGAAGCGAAATAGTATAGTCTTAGAAATGATTTGGTGCAGATCACTTCTTTACACTATGCTATTTCGCTTCTCACTGATCTTCTAAAATTCAGCCATATTGTTGACCATGAGTTTTGCTTGGAGGAATGCATATCTCGCACAGGGTAAAAAAAAGGCCAAAACACACGTAAGGGATAAAAAGGGAGCCCACAGCCCAACACTGACTCCAACACTGTACGTCTCCTCCTATCTCTTGCTTCGAACACTAATTTTTCCGAATAAAGTTATTGCTTTTTATGACTTTCTAAAATGCCTTTTTCTGAATGGTTTGCAGCCACGGTGTTTAGGCGATGATGATAACTTTGTACATTCCCATTTTTCCAGCTGTGCGTTCGTTGGCAGGGCAACCACGCTATCGGTTGCAGCCACAACGTACATTTCATGCTGATTACAAACGTACATATCTGAGCCTTACTGACATCAAAACGTATAGCTCCTCGCTCAACTGCGGCTCCTGATCTGAGGTATGTTGGATTGATTTATCTAACAGTAACCATTTACTGTCCATCAATCGTTTACTAATATCCTTTATTAAGTTAAAAGAAAAATAACAGTTAATATTCATCATGATTTATCATCGTTTTTCGCCCCAGGAATAGTACCAACTACTAATATGTGATCTTTTTCTATTTGCAGATATTAACATTTGAACTTACGCGGCAATCATAGATAATTTTTTTTTTGCATATTCATAACTGTAGTGGCACAAATGGTTCTGGTCAAAATATAGTTCAATTCGGAAAGAGGGATGAGAAGCCGAAGAGAATGCTGTGACAAGAAATTTGATCCAAATTTCTTCTTCGCAGCATCCTCTTCCGTTTCCCATCTTTCCTTCGGACTTGAACCATGTTCTTGACCAGAACCAATTGTGTCACTACAATTGCGTCTATGCAAAAAAAAAATTTCCTTTTACTGGCACATAACATCAACCTTTTGTATCCACCCTTTACCAGGTAAAGAAAATGTTTCCTCCTATCTCTTGCTTTGAACACTAATTTTTCCTGAATACAAGTTATTGCTTTTTGTGCCTTTCTAAAATGCCTTTTTCTGAATGGTTTGCAGCCACAGTGTTTAGGCGATGATGATAACTTTGTGCATTCCCATTTTTCCAGCTGTGCGTTCGTTGGCAGGGCAACGACACTATCGGTTGCAGCCACAGCGTACATTACAAGCTGATTACAAACGTACATATCTGAGCCTTACTGACATCAAAACGTGTGGCCCCTCACTCAACTGCGACTCCTGATCTGAGGTATATTGGATTGATTTATCTAAGGGTAACCATTTGCTGTCCATCAATCATAAGTTTATAGTCATTTTACCTAGATTTTTTCATGTATCAATATCTGTAACAGGTTATTCATTCAACAACACCGCTACGTGCAGCACGTGAATACAGCCAGGATCATTAATCTGACCTTCACCTCGAATTCCTTTTGGTATTTTAATAGTCTATCAATATGTCTGGTGCAGACTATTGTTTAAAGACCATTTGAATAACAAAAGGGGGTTGAGGTGGAGATCAGATTTTCCACCTATATGTCGATAAAAATAAAAAAAAAAATAAAAAAAAAAAAAAAAAAAAATAAGAAACAAAGACTATTTGGTGTTTTTTCTTTTTTTTTTTTTTTTTTTTTTTTTTTTTTTTTTTTTTTTTGCTGATACTAACAATTCATGTCATATGTTTACAATTCTTGAAGAAAGCTGGGAAACCGGAGAGGATGGTGTCCCATGTAGTTTGGCACAAATTACTTCTTTACACTATCCTCTTTTGTTTCCCATCTTTCTTCGATAATTGACCCATACTGCTGATCAGCATCTTTTCTCCACCTCCAGTTGTGGATATACGACAACAACTTAACTTTCGGATGCACATGACATCAACTTTTAGTATCGCCAAAAAAAAACTAATAGATGCCCTTTGTTTCTTATGGTAAAATTCTTTTTTTTTATCAAATGCCATGGTCATGCATATGCAGGTATATCATCTACCTTATTTCACATTAGCATAGTTGTTAATCTTCAGAGACTGTAACTTCCAATACCAAACGTTTATTGTAAATTATACTTGCAGATTCTATCAAACCGTTAAAAAAAAATTAAAGTAGCAGCCTGTCTGTTGGATATCTGTGGAACTTAAACATAGTTACTCATTCTAAATTCCCATACAGTTCCTTTTGTTCTTTCAACAACCTAGCAGCTCGCTTGGTGCAAGCGGTTGCACAAAGGAAGTTGAAACAACAAATGGAACTGTAAGGGGACTTACAAAGTTTAACTATATTTATTAGCGATCGGAAAAAGGGTAAATAAATGAGGTAGGTACCGCATTATTAGCGGTCGGAAAAAGGCTAAAAGAAGCGAGGGAACAAAAGAAAGGGAAAAAGCGGGAGCCCACAACCCAAAAGCGAGCCCAACACTACTACAACAACTGTAGCAAAACTTGACGCACCATTATATATAGGAGAATATATATATAATATATATATATATATATATATATATATATATATATATATATATATATATATATATATATATATATATATATATATATATCCCCATATTCCCATGATGATCGCATTCAATTCCTGTTCTTCAGGTTCGCATAGCCACTCTCATTATTACATTTGTCTGTTTACCACACTTTGGGTTTTCTAAAAGCCCTTTTTCTCAATGGTTTGCAGCTACATTGTTTAGGCGATGATGATAACTTTGTACATCTCCATTTTCCCAGCTGCATGTTCGTTGGCAGGGCAACCACACTTTGAGTTGCAGCCACAACGTGCATTTAATGCTGATTATATATGTACATATCTGAGCCTTACTGAGATCAGAACATATAGCCCCTCTCTCAACTACGGCTGCTGATCCAAGGTATGTTGCATTTGTAGGATTTCGTGATACAATGTATATTTAGTAATTATATGCTTCTATTGTAAAAACTGTGCATTCGTTTCAGCATAGATAATTATTCTAAGATCCTATGGTACAGGCAATTGCGCAAAGAAATTTCAAACAACAAAAGGACCTGTAGAGGGTTTCAAACCAGTTACCTACATTCCTTTTTTAGTTCTATTCAAGTTACAGGCTGATAAAAAGAAGTTAAATATAAAAAATAGACAGAATATCAGTGATGGATGTATCGACACCGAACACAACTGCTGCCAATTTTGCATGGTGTCTGCATCCATCATTGATATTTTGTTAGTATTTTTGTGTTGTCAGAGTATTCACACTTATATTGTTGATCAGAACTTTTTTGTGCTGTCAGAGTATTTCACTTGTATCACTGCAATTAAGGTACTTAACCCTTACCATACTCACTGATTTCACTTGTCAGCTTCTGATATGTACATCTGGTACAGCACATATTGATTACATGTTAATATGCAGACTTTTACAAGGAAAAACTGAGGTGTGCTATGTATACTACAACTGATCTAAACGATCTAAACTTTAGTCCTAGACGTTGCCAGTGGGGCTACGGATGATCTTATGCAACTGTCAACTGTTGGTAAGCAAAGCATTCAATTATGGCAATTGCATTCAGATGCTACAGAACCCATTCATGTTATACAGCGCCTGTCAATATTAGCAATTGAAGACTATTTGGTATTGTTTCATTCTTGATACTAACATTTGATATACTGTCTCTATAATGCTAAGTTTTTTCCTGCATATTTATGGTTGTGCCTGCACAAAATGTTCTAATCACGAATATGATACGATTGTAAAAGATAGATGGCAATCACAAGAGAGTGCTGTGATAAGTGCTTTGGGCCAAACCACTTCTTCGCACCATCCTCTTCTGTTTCCCATGTACCTTTTTTAATCGAACCATGTTGTTGATCAGAACTTTTTGTGAAATTCCAAGTACAAGTATGCATAAAGAAACTTACCATCGTAGATACAATACATCAATTTTTAATATGGACAAGTAAACAAAATCAGATATTCTTCATTTGCTAATATTGACAGGCGCTGTACGTCATCTATGTTATCTTAAACTGTTACCAATAATAGAATAGCCGTTGTTTCTATTATATGACAATCGCTTTTCAAAATCATGATTGAATGGCTGCTCGCAGCCTTACACATCGAACCAGCCTACAAGTAATAACATAACTAAGCAGAAATAAGCCATTTTTATTCCCAAAATAATCATGCTATATAGCTGACTATTTTTGTCTTCACTATCAATCCTTCACATGCAATTACTTTTCATAATATGTGATATGTTTTAATTCTCAGGAAATTCATGCGCTACACGGACGGAATAAAAAAATGGAATCTTGATCAAAGCAAGCTGTATTTAACAAATCTCAAAATGTAACAGTTCATTGATTAACTTTGTACATTAAATGTAACTTTATAGATAACACACACACCAAGCTTTATGTTTTATTTATTTTGTACTACAAAATAGTCACCCCGCCGCAACGCGGCGGTTCGACGCACTTCTCGTTACAGTATATGTAATGCGCTCTTTTAAAGGTGACAATTTTTATAATTGCAACTCGAACACGTCATGTTTATTAATCATTTCAAAAAGCCTTAACCTTAAATCGTATTTGCATAACAAGTGTAACCGTTTATCAAATATACAACATGTTCCCAAAGTTAATTAGTTAGTTGATGAGTCAACTTTGTTTAATTCACAAAATGACATCATGTTATTGCGAATATATTTAAACTAAACGGCATATTATGTTTTAATATGATACATAACTTGTAATATGTAACATAAAATGCGTAAGTTACTCGCAACCACATATTTCTTAAAAGATCTCGTCTTCAATGTCTCAAGTCTTCTCGTGTTTCAACAAATGTTCGAATATATTTGTTATGTTGCATTATAATCAAAACATATAACAAATCATTTAGAATGTTTAAATATATTTTTGAGTCATTGAGGATTACATTTTTAAATTTACAAACTATGATCAAAGTTGCATATATCTCATATATATTGCATAAACAGTTAAAAACACTTTCATCATTTCATAAACTCTCTTGCATCATTTTATAAAATGCATTCTAAACACTTGCATCATTTTTATAAAACCTCTTTAAATGATTTATAAAAATAAATTTGACAACTAGCAAAAATCTTTCAATTTGGTAATTGATTCAACTCTCATCTTTTTATTGAAAGATGATTAACCATAATTGTAATAATCCAAAACAAAAGAAAGACATTCAAATGTGTTTTTCCATCAAACCTTTCATAATCCATGTTTAGCTATTCACTGTTTAACACTTTAGGAATGGATCAAACATGATTTCCTCTAACTCTTTCTTAAGTGTTGATCTCAGTTGAACACTTGATCAAATTCCTAAGCTTGTATAAGGTTTAGCTATGCTAGATAAATCTAACACAACTAGAATATAGAAACTGTGTTTGAGCTTATCAAATACTTTGCGGAATCTAGTATTTGATATTAAGAAGAACTTTCAATGTAACAGTAACACAAAGATCAAAACAATTTAACAAACAAATCAGCCTCAATATTATTAAAGAATAATACAAATACTCTTCCTAGTATTAGGGTTACAAAACCTTGAAGCTATAACTCTGTGACTATCCTACGTATCTAACTCTATGCCCTAGGACCTCCTTTTATAGACTAAGGAGTCCTAACCGGCTTACAATTCTAAGGAAAATATATCAAATCGTTTCTATACTTATCGTATACAAAACTTGAAGCACACAAATTACTATACATATCTCATAAGCAAACCGCCTAAACAGTACTAACAAACGCTTAACAGTAGTAACTTTAACTCTAACAACATTAACTCCTTCATCAGTTGTAACTCTAAACTAGCAGCAGTAACTTTGTTCTGGCAGCACTAACTACTTAGTGTATTTCTTTGAAGTTCTTCAGCAGTAGTAACTTTGTTCCAACAGTCTTAACTCTTCACTGGCAGTAGTAAAACACTTAGCATATTTTTCATTGATATTCAAGAGCAGTCTTAAATCCATAGAGCAGCACTAATACAAACAACATTAAGTAAGCTTTTAATCCCAACATTAAGCTATCTTGATTGGAAATAATGCAAACAAAAGTTGAAAGACAACTTAAAACGGCTATAAACTTTTGATAAAAACTGGTGTCCCACGGATCCAAAAGAAGGGACAGATCCCAGCACAGATCCGTGGAAACGTGTGGTGTTGAAAGGGTTTTGCTTGCTTATTTAAGTAACTCATTTGGTCACCATCCAAACCAAACTTTTGTAATATAAAAATACACATTCTCAAGTCTTCAAAACCTTCACTAACATTTGATAATAATATTTCTAACTCGCATTTGCTGAAAGCATATTATCACATGAAGATCCATCAAAACAAGGTTAGAGTTTTTGTCATATTCATCCATTGAAAGCACATTAGCATATGAACATCCACCACAAAAATATTAGAGCCTCTGTCATATTTATCCATTGAAAGCTTCTTATCAAGAGAAGATTAACCATATCAAGCTTAGAGTTCTTGATGTCTAGATTAGTTATACATATCCATTAGACAATCATATCGTGTTATCACCATTATACAACACCTTGTATCACCACCATACAACATCTTGTATCACCTACATATTCTAAACTAGAGGGTAGATAGGTTTGTGTTTGAGCCTTAAAAACACAAATGTTATAGGTTTAGTGTGTTTAAGCCTTAAAGCACAAGAGTAATAAGTTTGTTGTACGGGTTTGGTTATACTCTAAGAAGACTCGATATCTAGCTTAGTATCGGTCCGTTTGCTCACCCAAACTTGTAAGTGACGTTGTAGGGTTTTCTCCATCGGGAATGGAGCTTGTTGAATTAGTGAAGAAACTCTCGAGTAAGAAACTCGGGGAGTGGAGTAGGGGGAAGAGGAGCTTCGTGTCGAACCCCTATAAATCATCGTGTCTAGTTTGATATTGCTTTTACTTATTGTCTTGTGTTGATACTTACATTGTGTTGATATGTTCTCTTTTAATCTCCCTATTGTTATTGTTGTAAAAGTAGGAATTACGATGCCGAGCGTTGCGACGGAGCCAATTTAAGTCTAACAAAGAATTTGTAAACTAATAAGATCGATAACATACAAAAATAAAGTCAGCAAACAATGTCGATATATAACACATTGTGTCAATTGACACCAATATACAAAAAAAGGAGACACAATTCCAAATACTCATGTATATATACCATTTACAAAAAAGGAATACATTTAGCATACCATACAAATGATTATACATTGAAAGATTTGTATATAAAAAATGCTCCACAAACACTTCTAAAAATCTGTACAAATATTTTATGTTTGATCTTGACTGGAAGTTTCATCCACATTAAATGCAATTGACATGTACAACTGGATTGCCAACCATTCCCGAGCCAGTATTTTGCTGGTGCTTTGAACGTGGTCTGACGTTAAGCAATACATTCATATATCATACCCAAAGAACACAACCATAAATCCAAGTAACCACCATGACTAAATGAGAAGGTGGAGCATATCCGAAAAGAAAGCAAAGGTATTCCATAATATCGTCGTAGTCATTTTAGAGCAAAACCTCCTGTTGCTAACAAATCCTTCCTTCTCATTGTCCTTTTTACTTCTTCTTCTTTGCAACCTATGAACTAGTCATTCCATCCAACACAAGATTATGATACTTACGATATTCACCTTCTCCTTCCCACATAATGTATGGTATTCACAATGCAAGAAACACTTGTTTGAGGCTTAGTTTTGGATCGAATGGAAGAGAACTTAGAGAGAGAAAGTGGGAACTTCTAGTGAGAGAAACACTATGTGTATTAGCTTGAATGTAATGAGAGTTCCAACCCTTCCCTTGTGTGGGAAGGGGTATTTATACTTACATCATAATATGCCCCTAGCGGGCTGTAGAGTGAGCTGACAGAGGGTAAAGACCCGACCCACTCCACAATACTAATAATAATAACTAAGCTACTAATAATATTACTGATAATCCTATGAGCTATGATGTACTAATAATTACTCGGGGTGACCGAGTCTTCAGCTGAATATTCATATTCCTAACAATCTCCCCCTAAGGGAGGTCACCCTAGAAGTAATGTTCTGAATTTCAGCACTTCTTCCTTGGATCTTGACATCATAGCTCGTAATCATTGAATCTTCAATGTCATAGATTGTTGTGCAAACATCAGTGATCTGAAGATGACTTCTCTTTTGTCTTGGATGAACTTTGAGTAATCTTTGAAAGTATCATCCCACTTGAGTCTCCAAGTCATCTTTCAGTAGTAAGACTCCATGTGATGAAATATACTTAGAGCCGACATGCTCACACGATATGGTGTCATGATCTTCAGCATCAGAGTTAGCAGAAGCTGTGTTGAAGGTCTTTTAGGGTGATCATGACTTCTTTGATGATGATGTGGTGTGAGCATGTGGTGATGGATTGGCATCTTTTCTGCAACCAGCTACAACAGCAACCAGCTACAGCATTCCACAGCTACAATCGCCAGAAGTTCCTGCATACGACAGTTAGCAATAATTCGACCGATACTTACAAGTTTGGACTTCGAGATAGTCAACAGCATATTGTGAAAACTCTCTCTAATCCTTACCAAGACCGTTCCTAAACGAAAACCCATAGAGGGCTTTTTAAGATTTTACCGTAGTAAATCAACGATTAGGTGAGTCGCTGGAGATCACTCCATGACTGTAGACCGGTTGAAACCGTCGCGACCACTAAGCGTAATCCACGAGGAATTACCGAAGTGACCTGCTTTCAGGGCTGCTTGATGTTGACCCTGGCAGGAATTTCCATTCAATCATTGAGAATTACATTTGTAAATTCTCTCATAAATGTTCTGGCAGATTGCTAAGATCTGCGTAGGACTCATGAGTTTACAACTGGTGTCCTTAATGTTGAACAACCAGTGTAGAAATAATTCGTGTCCCTACGAGATCTTATTATGCATCTCGTGGCTCTAGACTCGATAGTGCGTTTTGATTTAGTGAGCGGAGGCTGGAGAGGACTGCCACCTTTTCAATATCATCTAACTCGGAGTGAGAGAGACGATAGAAATGTATTGAACTCCGTGACAATTGAAACAAGAGTCCTTTGAGGGACCTTGAGTGGCTAGGGAGGGTTGTGCAGCGTATCACTAGGTCCATGATACTTTGTCTTCAATGCCAGCAATCAACTAAGTGATTCTGACAGCATATGTATTGACCCGGTTTCTGCCTAAGTTGTAAGGAGGGCTATTTCTTTTCACCCTTTCTCTTTACAATTCTTTTTCATTATTCAACCCCTTCAGTGCTTACCGATACTTCATAACTAACACCTTGTTGGGTTTGTTCCAGTGTTAGCTCCATCTCAGTCGGCACTATTCCCTCATTCACTTTTCTCCTTTTTAATCATACCTAAGGACTTCTACACTAACTAGTAGATTGTCCCTGGGTAGATCCCTCCGGCTCTGGCGGGATCATGGGAACTTGTTCCTAACCTTACCATCCTTATAACTCCATTATATGAAATACAATGGTCGGTCTTTGGTGTTCTTCCACAATTGCCAAACCAAATCTTTGAAAAATCTCTCAAAGTGTTCATGATTAAGAAACACATTTTTGCAAACACTTGAGAGTTTTATATTTTTCAAATGCTCCCCTCAACATGTTCTCGGTTGATTGTTTTATAAATTTGCACATGTTAGGTAGAGCTCGCACTTTTTGAATTGATCCACTTTCAGTGAACATGACCGATTCGAGACACGCTTACATCACTAGTTAGACTAGCTTGAAATTATTACCCGGCCTGGTCAAGTCCACAGAAAGTTTCTCGAAATGGTACACGCTACTCAGATACATCTTTTTCGAGACACGCTTACATCACTGGTTAGACCAGCTTGAAATTATTACCCGGCCAAGACGTATCCTTTCGATTGATGGCAATTCAGGTTTCGTCAATTCATTGGTGAAGACTGAGCCTTGCTCACGTGAGATGCCAAATCCTTTGTTTTGGACTTAAAACCATTTGCTCCCCCTCAATATGTGCATCGATATAAGAAAGATTTTAGCACATATGGAAGAGCTTGCTTATATGACCAAAACATTTTGCTCCCCCTCAATATGTGCCTTGATATGCAAAATGGTTTAGCACATACGGGAGAGCTTACCTTAACTTCCAAATCATCACATTTTATAAGAATTTCATATTTAAATCACATTCTCTCCCCCGATCAAAAATTTCAAACCATTTGAGATTTGTGATCCCAATTGATTTAAATAAGTTTAGAAACTTTGGGAGAAAATGTGGTCAGGTTTAAATGCATTCTGATTTTGAAGCATACAATGCTTCCCTTGAAACAACGAGAGAGTTTTACTTATCAATATACACAGATCACACATAGAGTATTACAAGATTCATGGAAATTACATCATATAATTACAAGAGACCAACAAAAGAATATCATCACTACAAAGACCACTTATGGAGAGAATCAGCTCATGTCGTTCTTTCCATCAATCTGTAATCTCCTTCACGAACTCTACCCCCAACGAAGCTTTCCAGATTGCGAAAGATCCTTCTTGTTTTCAGCCTTCGCTCTATGGCTCTCATAAATTCTTTACTCCTTTTTACATCTAGATCAGTCCAGAACTGAGTCTTCAATTGTGGGTTGTGGGGATTTATCTTGAAGTCCTTAATCCTGAAATCCAGTGCTTCATCGATCATTCGCAGAGTACCATCGCTGAATTTATGAATCTCACTGAGTTGCATCATCATAGGAGTTCCATGCAGGTCAGTGAACTTGACTGCTCTTGGAGATTCGATTACTTTAAAGTCGTGAATGTACTCGAGACCCTTATGTTCCCAATACGGCTTGATTATATTGAGTTTGGTCTGGTAGCTCTCAATCCCTAGTTAAAAGTCACTTACCCTTTGCCTGATAACAAGACCCCGAATCCATAAATTGACAGCAGCAGCAAGCGCCTTCTTGTCACGAGGAGCAAGATGATTCAGGTGCCCTTGAAGATTCAGAAGGAAGAGATCTTCGAAGTCACTTGGAGATAGATACTTAAAATCGCTCTCAGCAATAATATACTCCTTTTGATCAGCACGATGAAGCACTATCCTTTTAAGATACTCATACCCATACATTGGGTGAATTTCAACTTTGATAACACTTAAGATTCTTAGATGCGAATGTATACCCCGACGACTACACTCTCCTGCGTGCCGTTCAATATAGAATCGTTTCTTGTGGAACCACCAATGTGTGACCCCATAAGATGCAGTTAAGTCAAATTTGTATTCTTCATTTGACCATAACTGATCAGGCACCATTTGTTCTAGCCCAATGTCAGGATAGTGAGCCGCTTTCATCTTGTTAATGGATAATGCCTGCCTGTCACCATTATTTCCGAATCGGAGATAATTCAGATCATTGTTGAAGAAGAGATCAGCTTGAAGGTTGACTTGACCTGGTGGACCATCAAAGGGAAGAGGTCGGTTGACGTTGTAGGAGAGAATTCGGTCATCAACTTGATCAGTAAGTAGTCTATGACATTCTTCCATTTGATATTGAAGATGAAGCACATCAGGATGAAACACTTTGACTATTTCATACGCAGGACCTTCTAAATCTTGAGGAGTGAGATTTGTGATGCCTTTCTTTTTACAAAACCAATTAATAAATGCCCCCATGTCATTAGTCTTTGCCAGCAATGAGTTCTCTGAAGGAGGGGTGTGTTGCGAAGCAATAGCAGCTGCCCAATTGTTTACAGGAACGCTTCTGTCTGATGATGGGATAGACCAATTTGGTTCAGGAATTGGTTCTCGATCTTCTTCAGATACGGGTTTCATCCAAGATTCCATATCTTCCTTGGTGGGTCATTTTCTTGTGGAGTCTGAGTCATCAGGTGTGTCTGTGCGTAAGAATTCCAACCACCATTTTTTATTAGGGTCAACTGTTGGGATATTGGCATTAGCTGATACTTCATCATCATCAGTTTGAGAGGTTAGATCATCCACTTCTGATTCCTCATTCATGACAAAGTCCTCAGGAATTGGTGAGAATGAGGACTTAGGTTGGGTATCAACAGTTGTCCACACAAGTGATCCAGCCTTTGTAACTCCCTTAGATTTGCTTGGGGCAGACGAGGTAGTGGATTGGTCTTTTCCACCAGAAGATACAGTGGGATGATGATGAGTTTGAGCTTGGATGGATCCTGACGCTTCTGAAAACCTTGTAGCACCAGAGCTACCATCAGGTGGAGGAGGTGGAGGTGGATGTGGTGGAGAACCAGGAGGTGTACATGGTTTATCTTGTCTCCTTTTCTTCTTCTTCCGTTGTTCTTCAAGCTCAGCCATGAGGAAATCCTGATTATCACGACTTATCAATTTTTCCAAGGCTTCATAAAGCCGTTGATGATCTTCGTGGCCTTGATACTGACCACATTCAAACATTCTGTCATAGAGGATTGATTTCATATCAGTTGTAGGAAGATCTCTGAATCGTGTCTTCATAGGAGCTTCCATTGCCCATCTGACCGCTTCCTCTACATGATCATTCACAGCTTGAGCCACCTTTTGATCAATATTAAGCTTTTCCACCTTTAGTAGTCTCTGCTCATAATTATTCATCTTCCGTGACATGTCATCAATGAGCTTTGTGGCGGCAGTTAGTTGTGATGCTAAATTAGATGGTAGTTCTGGAGGGATGGGTGTCACTGGTGTTGCTTCTGGTGAGGGATCTACTATGATGGTTGTTGTTGTGGAAGCAGGAATTGTCATAGGTCTAATACCAGACATGTCTTGTTTAATTGGTACAGACACCATCGACTCAACTTCCTTATCATCATGTGGTATGTCAGTCTCTGTGGCGTTGTCGTTGGCTTTATCCAGGATGAATTGATCACCATAGTTGAAGTCGGTATCAAGGTTCTTCAGAGAAGATAGAGTGCCAGTAGACCCTGTTGGTTCATTCAGGTGAGATTGTTCATCATCCTTCATTTTCATATTCACATGTACCCCTGGGTATGTAGAAGCCACGAATTCTTCATGTTGTATATCTTGTGGAGGTTCTGTAGTGGTTGTTGTTATCTGATCATGGCTTTCCTTAATGATGTTAACAGACTTAGCTTCTTTATGAACTTTCTCATCTTGACTCTCACCTTGATCTTGTGGGTCCTTTACTTCAGTATGTGTGATCTTCATCTCCACCTTCTTCTCCTTGTACAACTGTTCATCGCTTTCTGTATCACTGGAATCTTGAGCAACTTCTAAGCTTGGTGATTCTTCTTGAAGTCCTTCAGAAAGATCAAGTACTCTGGATGATCCCTGATCACGTTTCCTGAGTACAAATTGTGTTGTTGTCTTGGAAGCCGGTGATGATATGGTAAGAAGAGTCTTAGCAGCTTGTACTACTGTAGCTACTCCTTTTCCTTTGCCCTCTACTTCAGGTAATGGTTTTCTGCTTTCAACAACTGGTTCTCTAAGGACAACTCCTTTCGTAGCACTCCTTGTTGATTCAGCATGTTCTTTAGCACTCAGCTCCAAGGCTTGTTGTAGAACCGGATCTTCTTCATCTCTTAGACCTAGTTCAGGTACCACCATCTCTTCATCATCATCTCGACCTTTTGTCTTGATTTTCTTAGATTTCAACTTCTTGATTGATGCCTTCCTTTTGATCTTCTTATTTTTCTTAGATCCCTCAACTTCTGTGGGTGCATCCTTTCTTTTCTTTGATTTCGATTTAGATTGGGTTTGTTTGATGGATTTCTGGGTTTCTGGTTCAAGGGTTTCGGCTTCACTTCTTACTTTCTCAGAGAGAGACTTTTGATATCCCTCTACTTTGCTCAGATATTCCTTATAATAGGAGGCTTGACGAATGTTATCTGAAATAAGAGGCTCAGGAATAAGCTTTCCAAAGACTTCTTGTTTGGCCCCTTTAGCAGCCCACTTGAGATTTCCCAGAACAAATTCTTCAGAGGACAAATGGAGAGGAGAATCAGTTCTAGGATGGAACTTGTGAAGAGAGTAGAGGTGGTGGATTATCATTTTAGTGAATCTGATGCTAGGAATTAACATCTTCCTCACTGTCTTCCTGCTGGCCAGATTAGATTCCAGTTTTGCTTTGTCTTCTAGGAAGGTGTGAATGGAGTGAACGAATTCTTCCCAGATCCTTTCAGCGAAATCTATGTTGGAACGTTTTATGATTCCCCATAGAATTTGAAGCACTGGAGCCCTAGGTCTTTCATAAGCAGAAGTCTTCCCAGTAAGACATAAATTGAGAATGGTGGCGAATGTTCTCCATGGTTGATACATTTCACTGGTGACTACCGCTGACACCTTGAGGATGGTTGATGGATAACCCAGATCATTAACGAAGTGGACGAGAGCCTCGGATGTAGGAGGTTGAGTAAAGGGTTTATCAATGACAACAGGTGAGATTTGAAGAGCCTCTCTGATGGTGTCTGTAGTCAGCTCGTACCATTGTTCATCTAACTGACAATGGTAATTTCCAGTGTCTTTGTTGAGTTCAATCGTATTCCAGAACTGTTGAATGTATATAGACGGAACGGTTGCACATGCAGTGAATGCTCTGAAGAAATTGGTATCCTTTAAGATATCAACAGATATCTTGTAAATAGGATTGGGTTGAGGTCTTGTCACATCGATATAACAGTTGCTCCTTCCAACAGGGATCCATTTGTTCTTAGGAAGGATTTGTTCATCTGTGCGAACAGGTGTTGAGACTGCAGGGTTTGGTTCTGAGGAAGTAGTGATCTCTGTATCTGTCATTGTATCTACACACACACATTCACAGAAAGACAGTATGTCTATGCAAGTTAGATGGGAGCCAATCCTCGAGGTTAGTACAGAGACTATGTGTACATAACAAACGACTACAGTAGATCAAGTAACACACAATTGTGAGAGACCAAATATGCAGCAACCATAACTCACAATATAACTGCACAGCTCAACTGTACACAAACTACAACATTAGAAATGGATCAGCTGCAACTGTAAGCATGTAGACAAACTGCATATGTAAGCATATAGACATAACATGACAATACAGACAAACTGCATCCATGACCAAGTAGACAAACAGCATCCATAATCATAGACAAACCGCATTTATGATCAATCAAACAAACCGCATTCATGATAATTCAGACAAACCGCATTCATGATTGTTTAGACAAACCGCGTTCGTGATTGTTTAGACAAACCGCGTTCGTGATTGTTTAGACAAACCGCGTTCGTGATTGTTCAGACAAACCGCGTTCGTGATTGTTCAGACAAACCGCGTTCGTGATTGTTCAGACAAACCGCGTTCGTGATTAAACAGTCAAACCGCGTTCGTGTTTAAACAGACAAACCGCGTTCGTGTTTAAACAGACAAACCGCGTTTGTGATTAAACAGACAAACCGCGTTTGTGAATAAACAGACAAACCGCGTTCATGATCAAACAGACAACCATTATCCATAATAGCACAGACAAACCGCATTCATGATGAATAGACAAACAGCATTCAAAAATATTCACACAAACAGCATCGATGAACAAACCATAAAGCAACCTACACCCTAGATCATGTAGAGAGTAGAAATTTCAGATCTAACATTTTGCAAACACCTCTTGACATGCCAATCACTTCTCAAATGAATCCATTAATTCCATACAGTGTTTAAACACTACATATTGCAAACTTTTGACCTATACCAGACAAACCGCGTTGTAGAATATATCTCCACTTAATCGATTAAACACTCATTACTAGAAGGAAGAATATACATACAACAACAACACGAAGAGAGCTTATAGCAATCAAGCCTATCTAAGTCCAGATTCACTCTAACTTAAACCATCTATCAATCGACTTAACGAATCCGATCTTGAAGGAGCTAACAATCGACTTAACTAATTATCAAATCAGATTCCTCATCTGATTAGTGAGAAACGAAATTCCCTCTATCCTAGAGACGTACTAATTGATAACCGATCGAACAAATCCTAAACCCATGAACGATTTTGACTTTTCGGAGTCAAACATCATTCGAAAAATTATGACCACATCATATCATGAAAGATGAGACAATAGAAGTATCTAATAATTATTATTACATACAAAAATGAGAATCCCATCAATCAAAAACAAGAAACAACAAACAAACCTATGATCGAATGATGAGTCGTACGAATCAACCTAGAAAAACCAAATAAACATTTAGAATCTAGGAATGATACAAGTAATGGCCTACAGATATGGGTGAGAATCGATAATTACCTAGGAAGAATCTCGATGGATGGATTAATAGGGCGATCGTGGGTTAAGTTAGAGAAAGTGGCTAGTTCGGTTTGATTTAGAGGAGAGAGAGAGTGATAATAGACAAACCGCGTTTATTTGGAATCTTAAATACCATTACCTAACACTCCAATTAAACTTATTGACACTTTTGGTCCCTGTCTTAGGTGGTTTGACAAACCGCATAGGCTTCCTACTCCTAACTCTCCTCTTTTACAAACTGACACATTTGGTCCCTGACTTAGTTGTCTTGACAAACCGCATCGGTTACCTACTCCTAACTCTCCTCTTTTAAACAAAAATATCATCACCTAATAATCCAATTAAACAAGATGACACATTTGGTCCCTGACTTTCCTATCAATAAAATTCTCACACTCATAGGCAAGTTTAAATTGCTACAGCTCTCCCCCTCAATCAATGACTTAACTACTGTATAGACATTTAGACATTGATTGAACAGCAATTAATCACTTGGTGAGATCAACTGTGAGAGACTATAGGCCAACTAAGAATCACCAGTATGAATGAACATGAATATGAAGTAATTCATGCTCAGGTGAACATCACCCAGTTGGAGGAACAGCCGTCTTTATGGCGACGTGCTTTCCCCAATATACAGCGCGGGTTGCAGTATGAAGTAACTGCAAGCCATAGAGACATGATTTACTTATTAGGATCTACTTCTGTTCGAGCTTCATTTAAAACCCCGTGTCATTATTGAATGACATTTCTAGGGTCGTAAATGTTATCGATATCCAGAAGACATGCCTCTCTCTATCCAAGAACACATATCACTATATACACAAGAAACATGTACCTATAAAATAGGAGAAACTATATACACCAAGAAAAAGGATACTTGAGATTTTCTTTGTAAAATCTGTATGAGTTTTGAACTGAATTGTTCAAAAGTCATTGTCCCCATACATCACCGGTGGGTTTTCCGAACCTCCTCTTTGGGAGTTGATATCCCCTTTGGTAGCCACACCTTGAGTTTCTTCTTGAAGCATTCTGTGAGAGTAGCTGCACACAGAAATCGTCTCCCTGCACTATCATAAGTATTTTGTTCGCATATGTATTGGTTAGTGACCATGGGATCCTGCCTTTGTGGTTTCATGCAAACATTCTTAGAAGCATTTTCTGTGTCAGTAGGTACCCACTGAAGACCAACTTTCTTAAAGATTCTACCTGTTGGCAACCATCTTAGGCACATTCTAAATATGCGATGTTTCTGAGGCACCTTAGTGTTTTTACAAGAGAAAGTTTCTTGTCTTTCAGCACTAGAACTATTAGGCTTCCTAGGGTGCTTCATCAGTTCTATAGGCCTATGGTGAATGTTGGTCGTAGTGGAGACTGCAGTGACATGAGCATTAACTTCCTTAGTTAGTGTCATATGAGACTTATCCTGAAAGTGACCCTTAGCTAATTTTCCCTTATGACTATGTTGTGAAGTGACTGATTTTGGCAAACATTTAGTCTCACCAACTTGGGGAGCACACCTTGAATAAGGGGCAGATGTTTCCAAGACTGATGGTTTGACAAACTTAGGATTCACCCGGTTCTTGGCCGACTTCTTAATGTCATCCCTATGAGAAGCTAATGAGAAACTTTTCCTTAGATTTTGTGCTTGGAAGTGATCATTTTCAGCTATCAAAGATTGTGTTGGGTTTTTCCTCTTGTATTTGATATCCTTGACTGAACCATATAGTTGTTTAATTTGTAATTTAAGTGTTTCATTCTCTGCCTGTAACTTAACAGTTTTAGCATCATGTGTGGTTTTATCATCATTGACCTTTTCTTGCAATTCACATAGTTTGGTTCTTAACATGTTAATAGTCGCGTTCTTGGCCACTAGCTGATCTTTCAACTCATTCATCAAAAAAAATTCCCGAATGTCAGGTAATTCAGGATTTTTTGATGGAAGGTTAATTAGGAACTTTTCTTTTATTTGTTGCATTGAAATTTCAAGATCAACACAATGTTTTTCCAGTTTTGAAAATCCTTTTAAAAGTTCATTGTAAACCCTTTTTTCAATCATATCATGTGATTTGAAAGACTCAGTCGTAGGCAAAGAACTCGACGAATTATCATGTACAAGTTCATTAGAAACAGTATTATCTAGATAAGACAGATGTACCACAGTAGACTGTGCTTGGTGATTTTCAGATTCGTAGGATTTCTTCTCATATCTTGTGAAGTCACTTCCTGTGCTGACACCATCATCCGTCTTGTCTGATTTTGTTCCATTCCTACCCTGTTGACCTTTTTCCTCAATGAACCCATGGACATCCCTTATCAGCAGTAGCAGTGTCGTTTTGAACATTTCAATTTCTGACCCAGTATATTTAGCGAAACACTCTTTAGTCACTTGACAGTCACAATAATAATCCACAGTGTATTGAGAGTTGATGAACACTTGGAATTGATTGTTGATCACATTGAGAGCGTCTCTGGATTTGTCTTCAGAATATTCTTCCTTGACCAGCTCCTGTTCTAGTTGATCCAGATATAATGTCATCATGACTGTAAAATCACAAATTTCCTGACCAAAGAGTGAAGCAAAAGCCCGTCTGTACCCCATCACGTATTCAGAGTTACCGAACAAAGCCTTAATGTGTGATAGAAGTGAACGGAAGCATGCTACTTGACTTTCCTTTGCATTAGCCAACTGCATATCCTCAAGGCATTCATCCATGTGTGACTGCGAGTGTGACTCATCAGTTCCAGCAGAATCAGTATCATTTGTTTCCGTTAGAGATGTGTAATTATAGTTCCCATGATCCTTAATATCATCGTACAGTTTGAGAACCTCCGATATGATGGAGTCTGAGTTAGTTGTCATAGTGAATACGAGATTTTACTGATCTTGTGATTTAACCGAGAAATCGAATCTTTCGCGGGGATTTCTAAAATCACCAAGACACAAACCGCCTAGACAAATAGCACTCTTGAGGATACAAACCGCCTAGACAAACCGCGTAGACACAAACCGAGTTCACACTGCAGAGACAAACCGCGTAGACACAAACCGAGTTCACGCTGGAGAGACAAACCGCGTTGATACAAACCGCATACACACCTCAAAGACAAACCGCGTAGACACAAACCGAGTTCACGCTGGAGATACAAACCGCGTTGACACAAACCGAGTTCACGCTGCAGAGACAAACCGCGTTGACACAAACCGCGTACGCACCTTAGAGACAAACCGCGTTGGCACAAACCGAGTTCACGCTGCAGATACAAACCGCGTTGACACAAACCGCGTACGCACCTTAGAGACAAACCGCGTTGGCACAAACTTCCAAACACGTCACTTTCAATGCTGTTTGTCCTTTTGCCTAAACTAGTAATAGGACAAACCGCGTACCCGATGTGACACAAACCGCGTTCAAGAACGTCCAAAATACACAAACCGCATCCAAGAACACTTGAAAGAAAAACACTCGAATCACCCAAAAACACCACACAAACCTTAAATCTGTGAATCCAAGCACTAAATACTACTCTTATACTATTCCTAAGCTAGAAAGTACAAGGTATAACAACTTTTAATCACTAAACAAAGCACAAAATGAAATAAATGTAACTTAACAAATCGAACCAAAAAACCTCAAAAACTACACAAATCCGTGAATACCAACTCTCATAGACCTAACCATGGCTCTTGATACCAATTGTATGGTATTCACAATGCAAGAAACACTTGTTTGAGGCTTAGTTTTGGATCGAATGGAAGAGAACTTAGAGAGAGAAAGTGGGAACTTCTAGTGAGAGAAACACTATGTGTATTAGCTTGAATGTAATGAGAGTTCCAACCCTTCCCTTGTGTGGGAAGGGGTATTTATACTTACATCATAATATGCCCCTAGCGGGCTGTAGAGTGAGCTGACAGAGGGTAAAGACCCGACCCACTCCACAATACTAATAATAATAACTAAGCTACTAATAATATTACTGATAATCCTATGAGCTATGATGTACTAATAATTACTCGGGGTGACCGAGTCTTCAGCTGAATATTCATATTCCTAACATTCACCTTCTCCTTCCCACATAATTTATGATATACACATTCACTAAAAGATCATATGGTAACCATGATTTCCGATCTTTAGGCCGACTAATCCATGTGGTTTGAACCCACCGCCACACATACTCAAACCAGGTAAAGCCTTCCCTTTTCAGGAGGTTGGCGTGGCCACTTAAGGTTGTTTGTACCTAGCAGGAATTGAACTTAATACCTCACACATTTTAGAATGATGGTCACAAGCCCTTTTGCCACTAGGCCACCCTTAAGTGGTTCCAAAAAAAAAAAAAAAAAATATATATATATATATATATATATATATATATATATATATATATAAGTTATCCAACACACACAAAATTAACAAAACCCTAATTCAAGTTATTGTGGTGACGCCAGTACTAAAATGACGGTGACGGTGGGTTCTTTGGTGGTTACGGAAGCAGTGGTTGGGGTGTCAACATCAGTGGCGGGTGGTTTTGCGGTTGTGTTCTCGTTTTGGCTATCGTGGTAAAAGGTGGTTGCTATTGGCCATTATTGGTGGCGGCCGATGGATTAAGTAGAAAAAGAAAAGACTGTGTGTGTTAGGGGTTTGACATTAAAAACTAACATCTGTTTGATGAATGGACTGTGCGTGTTAGAGGTTTCAAAGTTAAGTATTATATGTGTCTAAAAAAGTCGAATGACCAAATATGCAAGTCAATGCAAACCACATGAACAATCCGTGCAATTTACTCTATTCGTTATCTGGTGTCACATAATCAATTTTGTAAACGTCCCCTAACCAAAAGTACAACCAAGAAGTTAAACTAATTGAAGGATGCTTCAATAGAGAGCAAACTTACGTGCATGGATTACTGGTTATTCATAAAAATATTCATCATGTACAATTATTTATTTTGTAACGCGTAAACAATTGTAATGGCAACTTATAGTACTCAAGTTAAACGACATGGATTAGCCATTACATATTCCATTTTATATATTGCAAAAGAGTTTTAAATGGGTTGGACCACAAAGAATATAGAGTCGACCAGGACATCTTGAAAGAGACATGATAGCTATAAGTTAAATGATACCTACCCTTTAATTTGTTCATCTCATTGTCATTGATTATATGCAACTCGTAACATACATGAAACCGATGTATGAAATCCATCTCGACCCTCAAAACTTTTAAATCATTAGTTTCTTACATCTGCAATTAACGCCGCCTATATACGTGTTTGAGCATATTTAAAGACAAGAATCACATAAGTCTTGTCTCGACAACTGATCGGTTTGGTGAATGATACTCATCATCTTTAGTTCGAAAACAATGTCGTACGTCACTGCGTCCCGGGCCGGCTAAGGTATCGGGCCAACATGTGATCTCAAAAGGTCCATACCCATGTGACCAACCCCGATATTAAAGTTGTAAATGTGGCGGAAGGGCACGTGCAGGAAGACAAAAGCCTCCACGAGTTCGAAGGGTATTATTCCGAAAGAATACAAACCGGACAACCACAACAAAGCAAGAACACTCTTTTACCCAAAAGATCCTTTTACCCAGCGATCCGTACCAAAGCATTACTTGAGCAGCCTAACCCTGATATTACGGGATATTGTCCCCCATGTGGACTGATGCCTAACAACTAGGCTAGGCATAGCTTGGCTCGCCATTTCCCCATGTTGTACACTGGTTGGGATAGTATAAATACCACAACCTCATTCAATGTTCAACTAACTTATTCACTGCGCATTTACTCTTACATTTATTATTTTGCCTTTCGGATTAAGCTTATACTTACTTTTTGACCAGAGCTTGGTCTTGGGGCCAAACCCAAGGTGAGGTTAACGCGTTTCTTTCAAGTGTGTTAGGTGCTCCCAAAGACATTATTTGTCAAGTCTGGAAGAACCTTTACATTAAATGAAAAGAATCACAAAAGTCTTGTCTCGACAACTGATACGTTTGGTGAATGTTACTCGTCATCTTTAGTTCGAAAACAATGTCTGACGTCCTGGGCCGGCTAAGGAATCGGGCCAACATGTGATCTCAAAAGGTCCATACCCATGTGACCAACCCCCGTATTAAAGTTGCAACATATATAATAACACCCATTGTTTTTATTCCTTTAATTATAAGTCAGCCGTATTATTTTACCAACATCTGCTTAGCAGAGTTGGTAAGGCTTATGCCTTTGTGGGAAAAGATCGGGGTTCGATCCCTGGCAATAGGAATAGGATTTCAATGTAATAGGATTTCAGTATAGAAAGTCAAGTGTCAAAAAAAACCCATTGTTTTTATTCCTTTAATTATAAGTCAGCCGTATTATTTTAACAAAACTTGTATTAAAGACAAACCACATTTAATTAACCATGCTCCTTCTCCCCGATCCAAGATATATCGACTTGACACCCGCAACCATCATGTGTTAACTTTCCATTTCGAGCTTGGCATTTTGGAAGTAACTTGTCGTAATACTTACCCAACCGTACGACGATAAACCTATAGGTTGTCATCTACAATTTTCTTGATGTAGCAGTCGGGATAAAAGACAAGACTAAACATTACCATATTTTTGTAAACTAACACTCAGTCAAATTGTTAACCATCTCCTTCGTAAGTGAAACGTAAGCTTATAGGTGTTATCAGTTATCATCCAAACTTCGTGTCGATCACCTTTTCTAAAAAAAGTAAATTTACTAGGGATTATTCTTTTTTGATTGTTTGTTTGCTCGTTCATTATACATGTTTCGTTATCTAAAATTGTTCTGAATAACACGTTCACAACAATCTACTAGATAAAAGTATAGGTGCCAAACTAATGAACCTTCACCAAGTTGTGCATGTGGTCCGTGAATGTTCCCAAGGACTTTTGTGTTATATGCCATAAATTTTTATCTTAGAAGTGTTGCTAATTTCTGTTTTGATCAAATCAACTTATACAAAGGTATTAAGTATATTGACACATGTGAAATGACGTTATATAAACCTCATAAACTAAGGTTGTTAAAAGTTTGTTAAACAAATGATTCTAATGAAAGTGCTTTTAAAGTTATAATCAAAATCAACAAACTTAAGAGAAATATTTTACAAGAGTTGCGAATTTTATAGGTGCTCACATGCAACTGTAGTTTAACGAACTTTTATGACCTATATTGAGATTCTAAATCAAGCCAAGTTTGAAAAAGTTTCAAAGATATATTTATCAAAATATCAATTGCACAGATATAATTCCTATCACGTATAATGCGTACGTGACATCCTTATAGTTCAAGGTATATAAAAATAACATATCGAAACATAACTGTTGGCGTATATGTCCGAAGGACATGTACCGAAAGACAAATGCCTCACGTGTCCGGAAGACATTGGTTCGAAAGGCCACTCACCGAACGACTGAAGAAGGCAGCCACCCTTTTACTTAGACGTCCTTTTATATATCCAGCAGTCTGTACCAAAGAGCATACTTGAGCCGCCTAGCCCGGATATTACGGGATATTACCCCCTGCATGGACTGACGCCTATCACCTAGCTAGGCTAGGCATAACTCGGCACGCTCTATCCTCATGTTGTCAGGTACAGTAGTTGGGGTAGCATAAATACCTCAACTTCATTCAATGTTCAACCAACTGATTCTTCACGCATTTACTCACACTTATTACTTAACCTCTCGGTTTTAAGCCTTTATATACTCTCACATCGAAGCTAATTGGTCTTGGGATCGAACCCAAGGCGAAGCTAACGCGTTTTTTTCTTTTGTGTTAGGTGCTCGAAGGACGTCACTTGTCAAGTCCAGAGGAACCAGCAAGGGCTCGATCCTAGAAGCAGGTATTTACTTTTACAATAACGTCTTTAATTAACTTTTCATTGTACACACCTACTCGTTTCGTAATATTGCTCTCTTGACAAGTTTCCTTTTTCTCTAAGCTATTAAGTTTATCTAGTTTGTTATGCATAGTGTAGAGAGAGAAAAAAGACGATGCTAATTAACTTTTGTATTACTTGCACTACTACAAAAAAGGGCTTTAAGACCCCTATATTTAGACCCTTTAAGAAAAACGAATGTCTAAATGCGGATTATTCCCCGCCACGAGTTATTTAGACCGGTGCAAATAAGAAACACCGATCTATATGGCGTTTTAACATTTAGACCGGTTTGTTTCATCTACACCGGTCCAAAAAAAGTTATTTAGACCGGTGTGTTTCATTTACACCGGTCTATATAATCCATATATTTAGACCGGTTCCCTTCAAATGAACCGGTCCAAAAACTGTTATTTAGACCGGTTTGTTTCATTTACACCGGTCTATATAATCCAAATATTTAGACCGGTTACCTTCATATGAACCGGTCTAAATGAGTTTTAAAAAAAAGGTGTCCCAACGGCTACAAAAACCAGATCTCTGCAGTTAAGACACTATCCACACAAAACAACATCAATCTTGCATTTAATACACTCGAAAAATACCATAAATGTTCTTATAATTACCATACTTTTGTGCATTAACTACAATTAAAAGGTATGTATCACTTCTTATACATTCATATTCATACTAAATAGGATTTTTATGATTATTTATGTAAACTTTTCCATAAAAAATGTTATAATTATAAAAGTCACTATTTGCGTGTTTAGGGACATAAATTTGTTATTGTGTATAAATGAAAGCTAACATGAATATTTTTTGCTATATTTATAGGAATGTTTGCGTAAATCGTCCTTATACGGTATCCGAAATGTAGGTTCATTGACCCGTGGAAGTAAGGTATAGTATGTTCTAAATGAATCACGAAAACAATTATTTTATGCAACATTCATGTAGTATAAATTTAATGCAACTCATGAACCGTTAGTTTAATTCCCGTCCGAAAATAACTTAATAGAGGTTTATATCGGATTGTCCCCATTTGAAACTGCTTTTTGAATACTTTGTCTCATTTAGGATGTGAATGTGTATTATCGTATTGAGTGTAATTTAAGATGGATCGTAGTATATGGATGTACCAGATAGAACGTGTTAGCATCGAATACTTGGAACATTTGTCTCATTTCCTAAAAGTTGCCGAAGATGATCGGGTTAAGAAAGGAAAATCAAGAGTTCATTGTCCTTGTAAAAGTTGTTTAAATTGGGAGTGTTTTGTCGATTTGAAAACTATTAAAAGCCATCTTATAGAAAAAGGGTTTATGCAAAGGTATACTTGTTGGGATTTTCATGGAGAAGTCAAAGCTAAAAGTAACACGTCTATTCCCAATTGTAATGTCGAACATAACAACGATTCAGACAATAATGATCGTTTAAATGAGATGTTACATTTAAACCCCCCTTATAACCGGTTTAAACATCATTTCTAACCGGTCTAAAATCCTGTTTTTGTGGTAGTGTTGATAGATGAAAAGAGAACATACAAGTAAAAAGAAAAAAAGATAAACCCTAAGCAGCTTAATGAGCTAAATGAGCCTAAATATTACAAGCTTTTGTTAAGCTATAACACATAGCAGACACCGAATACGTAGTTATGTAGTATAAATGTATAATTAATCACATGTTTTGATGCGATTTTATCCCTACACATAATAACTTCAAGATGCAAGTATGCAAAACCCCAATGACCTGTCCATTTTATAGACATGTTCAGATTGATTAATTGTACATCAATGTTATTAGTTTGTGACTAGAATTGCATAATAAATATTTTATAAGTTAGGAATGCAAGTTAGCATGCATATAGCTTGAAAAAGGAAGACTAAATTTTTTTAATATACGACGCAAGTAGGATGTACGATTCGATCATTATTGGTTAAGCATAGAGTTTAAGGCATGATTACATACTTTTAAGATCTATGATGTGGACAAAACAATTGAGAGTGGCATGTTTCATGTTTTAGTAATGATTCTAACAAACAATTCCGACAGATTTTTAGATACATATAAAAGTATATAAAGCAATAAACTTTAAGCTCAAACACCATCAAAATTTGCCGAGCTTTTAGTCTAATTGACCAAACTATGTTTAACCCATATGTAACATCATGCACATCAAATGCAAAGTTTGGAAGATGAAATTGATTCTTTGAACACCTCATGAACATCATAGTAATCACATATATTGGTATACAAGTTTATATATGAACCTTAATATTGGTATACAAGTTTGAGTAATAGTAACTTATGAGATTGCTATAATTTTTTTTTATTATTTTATTTGGGTAAAAGGTTTATTTTTTTTTTTTTTTTTTTTTTTTTTTTGGGTAAAAGGGTTACCCCGGTAACCCTTTTGTCAAACCTATTAACCTTCAGAAATCCATCCGAATGCATGATGATATACATAGAGTTGCATATATGACTCATAAACACAAAGTACACATGTATGATATCTTTAGGATTTTCACATTATCAAGTTCAACTTCATTTACACTTTCCGAGAGAGCTATATTTTACCACATACATGTGTTCACAATCATACAAATTGTGATTCCAACAATTATATATATCATATTTACATTAACGTGAACCCCTTTAGTTTTAAGAAAAGAACCCCTACTTCAAGTTTAAGTTTAAGAATTAGAGTTAATGTTGTGTTTGTTTGATGTTGTAAATCTATCATCAAAACTTAAATCATTGTTTGTTTTATGTTAAAACTTTGAGTTTGTCAATATTTGATAAAGGTTGTCAACTTGTCATCATCCTCTCACAAGTCTAAATACATGTTAATATTAGATGAAGTGTTAGAGGGTCAGGCCCAAGTGTGTATACAAGCCTAGATCCATTATGGTTTCTAGTCATATGTTTCTACGCATTCGTAATCTATTAGACGAGTACCCGTACATAACAACGAAATTTTATAGCGGCAGATAGTTTTAGTGATAAAAAAAATTTATGGGTTATAAACAAAAAATAATAAAAGTTTGAGGATTTAGGGATTAAACATAATGTTTTGAAACCCGGTTCGACCGAACCGTTCCGGTCGAAAACGGGTCAACCCGACGGGTTGGGTCAAATTAAACCGGGTCGACCCGGTTTTCGATGTGTATTAATAGTTTCCTTTTGAAACATATGTGTATTAATAGTTAAAATTGCTCATAATTAAATGTGTCAATATTTCCTTTTTAAGTTTTTCAACATTTCATTTTCTTTACTTTTCACTTTTCACTTTGACCATTTTTGTTTTATAGATATATACTTGCCACAATCGAGTTTTCTTCTTCTTTTTCTTCATTGTTCTGCATTGAGATGATGGTTCTCTGGTTGCTACAATATGTCTTCATCAACAAAATAGCTTTAGGGGCTGTTTGGTTGGAGTAAATTGGAGGAATTTGAAGGCATTTGAAATTGAAATTCCATGTTAAGTCTGTATGATTTGTTTATTGAGGGATATTTGATTTCCATGAAATGGCTTAAATGGGGTCATTTCAAATTTCTTGAATGAGTGAGGAATTTCAATTTTCCATCTTTATCCACCAAAAGTCAAATGTGTAAAATAAACAAAGTTTTAACAACCAAACACGTAAGAGGATTTCAATTTTTAGGATTTAAAATTTCACATAATTTGAAATTCTATGATTTAAAATTCCATGAACCAAACGCCTCCTTAGTGCTATTATTTAGAGTTTTCCACTCCATTCTCAAGCTTTCGTGATTTCAGCGTTTCGCTCAGACTGCGGTGAAGATGAAGTATTAGAGGGTCAAGCCCAAGTGTGTATACAAGCCAAGATGTAGCACACTGTAAAATTTCATTGTAATCATAATCGTTAATCAATATTAACCTCTGTTACTGTTTTCTGATTACCATTTTTACGGGAAAATTTGAAATTTTCTTTATTATATTATTTTAACGTGAGCACGTTATCACATAATTCGCCAAATAACGGGACGAGCTCACACGTGAATCACGGGATCAAAGTATATACATATAACACTAAGCGGGCCAAGTTAAAACTCAACCCAACTCCCTATTACGCGTTACTGTTCATCCCAGCCCACCAAGCCCAATTTCATTTTTATTATTTCATGTTCTATGCGACTGAACACCCTCCAAAACGCCTCATTTTCTTCCCAATTTGAAACGTGACATGTATATGTTTTTACATCACCTCATTCCTCTCCCACCATAATATTAGAGTGTCAAGTCTCGGTTTATATTGTCATTGTTTGATACGTTTTTAAGGACCAAAGTGAATGGCCTTCGAGCACCCCAAATTGATACATAAAAATTCATAACTTAACCGTTTTGACTCAAACTTGTTATCACTCACTTCTAATATTTTCTTAGCCTAAATACATGTTATTGAGTAAGATTTATCAACCAAGAATTAGTATCACACGTTAAAAATCAAATCGTGTACATGTTTTATATACTAGTCGACATACATAAATCACATAAACCAAATCCCACCTTTCCCCTCACTCACATACATTCCTAAAGTCTTCTAGTGTCAGAAATATATCTCAAATTCCTCCCATTCACTGACATAAACAGTAGGAGCAAGTAGGAGATGTTTTTATAAACATTTTAAATCCATACGTGTACATATTTACTTGTATAAGTCTCCCTAGCTCACCACCTCATATCACTCACTCAATATCACTCTTGTAACTCTCTCTCACTCTCAAAAATATCTCTGGAAGACCAGAAGCTCTCACCATACGTTTGGAAGCATTTCGAAAAGGGTTAGGGTTTATATTAGATCGAATAGTTGGGTATAACGATTGTGGATCATTGTTCTTGTGTTCTACTCACTCTCACACGTCTCTCTACCACCCTAGAGGTGTAGTAAGTCATTACAATCTCTTTTTGATTCCATTTCATACGTATTTCATTCACCATGCAACGTATAATCATTTACTCGAACGTATTTATTTTTGATTATTTATTTACGTACACATTCACATATAGAACACGAAAAGTGATTAGCCTCCCTTGTGGAAGGCCTAGAAATCACGATACACACTCATCTCACATTTATTTATAGTCCTCATGCATTTTTCGAGCTCATTTGTACCATGCATCAACACGTATAAAATATAAACACTTAGAAAATTTTACTAAGTCTTTCACTCAGAAACATGTTCCATTCGACCCTAAAAACGACCTTGTTTAATAAAATTCGACTTAACAACTACCCCATATTTTTATACGAACTATTAGACCATGTTGCTAGCCACAAGTTTAATATTTGTAACTTATAAATATAAGCACATCTAGACCCTCTAACTTGGCCAAAGTAAAACGCAATACTCATTTTGAAAACTGTTAACATAATCCGAAATGGACTGTTAAGCCCATTAAGCAATTTTTAAGCAAATAAGATAAGCTAGCTTATTGAGACCTTTTGATATGAAATTAGAACATTAAAAAGGAGCCTAGGGATAAGCTGTCACAACTCGTAATTTCAGGTCATTTTCCAAACCTCGACAATTTACTATTCATGAGTTACTATTCATCAATCACTATTCACCGATCACTATTCATCATTTTTGAAGTCAGTTTGAGACTTTGAGAAGTCATCAAAAAATTTACTATTCACATGACACTATTCATTCCCGGAGGTAAATCACTATTCATGGGCATCATTCATCATGTCGTAAACTTGGTTTACGGGTATTCAAATGCGCGTAACCAGTTAGGTTTAGCTGCGTATTCATGCATCATCAGTAAAGACACATCATACAGACTAGAGTAGTCTGCATATCATCAGTAACATCATTACCATATTAGTTCATGCATGGGTTTGTGTGTGATTTTCATTAACATATGCTTAATTGTTTAATTAACGTTACCACTCAGTCATTTCTACTAACGTTATACCCAATACTCCCGACAATGATCCTAACATATTTTCAAACTAATTATAATGATATAGAGATTATATTATTACTTTACCCGGTGTTTTTAAACCAATCGCTATATTTTTCGTTTGACGCTTATAACTCCGTCGGTTTACGAAACTTCAATCCGATAATCATTCTAACACCCGATTCTTGCAAGGAACATGGTTTTACAATTTTTACAACTTCGTCGTATTTCATTTCACCTCGTCATGATTCATTTCTAGTTAACTCGGTATCCGATAACACTCAATGTATACACTAAACTATCAATATTCATTTAAATGGGGGACAAAGTCTTGCATTAACATCAAATCCCTTCCATATTACCCACATGTGCCGCCCCCTAACCCCCCCATTTAGCCTAATGCTCCAAAAACTCATTAATGCATTTATCTTGATTTAATTTCCATCTCCACTACATCAACACGTACACTAATAAACCCATTAGCTAAAAAAAAAGATCAAAACCCTCCCACTTCATCCCCTAGGTTCGGCCAAACCAAGAACACCCAAGATCATCCATAAATTTTTGAAGTTCAAGTCATAATCAAGCTCCATTTACCTTCCTAGTTATGGTTTTGTGATTAAATCTCAAGTTTCTTACTCATTTCTTACCAAAACTCATCAAATATTCAAGTAAGTTTCAAGAACACATTTTGATCATCTTATACTTTCATTTGATTCATATGTTTATGTATTTTCAAGTTATATTAGTTATTCACTAGATCTTTAACACTAGATCTATAAGTTTCACTAATGATCTCATGAAATCCACCAAGGTTGGTGATGTTTAGGACCCCATGACACCCTAAGAAGGTGTATGGTAGGATTTGCGAACTTGTGGAGTTGATTTGAAGTAGTATGATCAAGTTTAGAACCAAGAAAATGAGTTTTAACAAGTATAAATAAGGTTCTGTCCAAAATCGTGTAAACTGGAAAACTCAGTAACTTTTGGTATATTTTGGCCTTCATATTCAGAAAGTTCTTTCAAAAACGAAACCGTGGCCGCAAGAATCACTAAAAACCGACTTATAACGAAGGAGATATGATTTTTCAAAGTTAGACGACGAAAACTAATTTTCTGAAAATTTAGTTGCTGATCGCCGAGATTCAAAGGACAAAACGAGGCGTTAGACGTGATCTAGACGACCCGACCTACTGAGATTATGTTAGTTCATGTTTATACGAAGCCGTGGATGTAAAGAACGTAGAAAACGAGCTTATAACGGCCGAGTTATTCACGTTTGAAGCCCGACGTACCGTGTTCATTTTGACAGCCCACTAATAGAAAGTGTTTTAAGTATAAAAACTAGTGTTTTTGCGAGACATAACATTGTTAGCCGATTTTCTAATTGATCGAGGCGTGTACAATCAAAAGTTAAATGAAACGACATTAATACATTGTTACAAGGTTTTCAAAAACGTCGAGTTTGATCAACTAACACTTAACGTGCAATATTTCACGATTAGTTTCACGAAGCCATTTTGGGCATATTTTCACAAGTTAAGGAAAATATTAAATTGCGATGAAAACACTACATTTTGCCGATAGAACACCAAACGAGGATCGTGGAGTACCGTTTCAACATATTTACACGAAAAGTAGTTTATAACTTAACGAGACGTCAAAAGTGTATTTTTCGTCGATAAACGTTATTTTCAAAACTAACAAGTGGTATCGTTAACGTACGTATTTGCATGTATTGCATTGTATCATTGCTTACATTGGATCACATCATTCATAATAGGTCGCGGTTAGAGACCGAGCTTTATTTCATCATATCCATCATTGTCATTGTTGCTATATCATATCAGGTGAGTTTTCATAGCCCCGTTTTAAATTGTTTATTGATTTCTAAACTCTCGGGGGGAGAATACATTGCACCATTTTCATATGCGGACCAAAGTATACAAACTCATTACATTGCCTAAGTTACATCATTGCCCAGATTAAAGTCCCCTTTTATTATCATGAACCGTTAATTGTTAGCAAGCGAGAGTGAGTGAATAGATCTATTGAGGGTGACTCCTCCATTCGGGTTGGTAGCACCAACTGGTCAAACGAACGCATTTCATTTCTGTCATATTAGAGTGATTGGCAAACACTCGGTTGGGGCATTTCATTCAGTCTAGCTTCGGGGTCATGAGCTTAGAGCTAATGTATCATTTTTATGTGGCATGGTTTTGTCATACACTTTATACTTGTGGTATCCGTACAACATTTCATTTACATAAACCTATGATCTCACCAACATTTTTGTTGACCATTTTTAGCAATGTATTTTCAGGTAATTAAGGTATCGCATGTTGGCTTGCATATGGACACATCATGGAGTCGCGGAGTCGACGCATCTCACTTTATATTTTATGCACTTATCCATCGTTTGAATTGTATGAACTTGTTTTATGAAAACTTGTTTCACCTTTTGGGACCTAGCTTTGTAACTCTGAATGTTTTTAAATAATCAAACGATGTATTTTCTAAACGACACTTTAGGTCGTTCAATATAACTGCAACTTTGGTGCATGACCAGTCGCCCCTGAAGTTCTTTCCGCTGCAAGTCACGAATTTGGGGTGTGACATAAGCCCATGTCTCAAAGCTCACGGTTTAAAACGTTAACGGCTTTAACTTAGCTCGTTAAAAGCCCAACAAGAGAAAAATAAGGTATTTTGCCATATAAGCAGTTGAAATAAGCTTTAATAAGCTTAAGTAAGTCACAGAAAAATTCGTATAAATTTTCCCCACATTTTTTTTACATTTGGACTAAAATTACAAATTAATTTCACTTACAAGGACCAAAACTGTCAACTAGTAAAAATAGGGACTGAAACTGCCTAAACAGAATCTTTAAGGTAGAAATTGATATTATATTGAATTCCAAGCTCAGAATGTAATTGTGGACAAGTAGTGGACTATAAATGCAATTTATACTTAACTAAGGACTAGCGATGCAACGCTAACTCCGTTAGAGTAAAAAGTGTGAAAACAAGAAAAGGACAAGGACCAACAGAATATATTTGAAATTCTTATTTCTATTTTCCATTTTACGATTTCCCATCACGTCACGTGCATTTTTGTATATTTCATTTACTTATTATTTAACGTTACGTTAATTATATATAACGAGATTTTTAACGATTTAACTCACGTTTCGTTTCATCACCTTTGAGGAAACGATATTTTGGAATAATTGACATAAAGACAAGATAATATTATATGTAATATTATTTTTGAACTTCAAGCATTTTAAGCATATCACACACTCACTCCAGCGATCAAATCGTTATTCGTTACTCTTTTCACATCCACTATTCGTAATAAGTCAGATTCTCAGACTTTCCTATTTATCAGGTTGTATTTTGAAGTCGTTACCATAATCTCACCAAACTTACTTCTCACCATCACCAGTATCACATAAGGTGATTCATAGCCTCACATTTACTTATTTAACGATTTTATACTCCGTGAGCGAGATACATGTTATAAACTGATCACAAGTATTTTTATGTATGCTTTACCTGACTTGATATATTCCTAAGTACCCTTATTGCCACAAGACCCTTTATCACGAGCCATTAATCACTAGTATGTGAACGCGAATATAGTGAATAGATCTATTAGAGGTTGACGACCTATCCCACTAATACTGGACGGAATGCCTTTATGGTTAGTCGTATTAGTCGCGATGCATTATATTTGAGAAAAATAGAAATTGGCAGATCACCTATTACACGAGGGCATATTTCCATCATTAATTTGGTGACACCTCCGTTTTACGGTACTTTGTTAACGTTTTGCGTGTCATGAGACTTAGGGCAATATATATACTGCAATATTACTTTTTCAACTGGTTGTATTCTCGATACAATCTTACTTGTGTATCGAACTGATTATTAAATTATAAACTCTATGATTTCACTCAACATTTTGTTGACTTTTAAACATGTTTATCTCAGGTAATTAGCGGAGCATCAAGTGCATGGAGCGGGCAAAAACTTATATTTTATTATGGTGTAAAATAAAACGTGTAATTCAGTTTAAAATACTATTTCCTTTACGGATTTCACCAACTCTGATATGAAACTTTTGTAACCGAATTAATATGAAGGACCTATATTTTCAAAACGTCTCTTTCGAGCCGTTTTCTATGATTATGACTTCGATCCTCACAGTAATACCCCGATTAGTCTTCCGCTGTTATTTCACAATTTAGAGGGTGTTACACAAGATCCATTAGAGTTTTAGTCTTACGTTTTCTATGTATTTGTAATTTATATACTTGATCAATTAACAATAATTGATAAATCCCTGCTCACAATAAATTCTAGTTCACACTTTAACCACTAAAAATATGCTTTTAACTATCTTTTTAGGTTAACAACTTGCACCATTATCAAGTTTATGTACTTTACTCGGTTATTGATATGCAATTTCAAGAGCTCAATCATCTTTTTAACGAGGTGAATACGAGACTACTTATTTGTATGTCTTCTTTATGCCCAACTAAGACATTTGAAGCATTTAAAGTCGATGATCTAATAGAATTTGGCTACTTTCTATCCGAAAGAGTTTCTAACACCTTTATAATTCACTTGAATTATAACTTAAACGATATATAGTGAATGTAAGTGGAGATAAAGAGTTTGCTACCTTCAAAGATATTAAAGATCTATGCAAGAAGATGGTTGAAACAAAGAAAAATGAAATGTACCTAAATGTGTATCTTCTCATCAAATTGTAATGATTTTGTCGGTTGCAACTTCTACTGTTGAGCATGCATTTTCAGCAAGAAGCTGATTAAGAGTGATCTACGCAATTAAGTTGGGTGATGACATTTAAAGCTGGTTGTTTAATGTTTATGTTGAAAAAGATATTTTAGAACGTTATTTAGTAATGATACAATCATTGTCGTTTTAAGGGATGAAACCTAGGAAGACGAATTTGGAATTAAAATTGTAAATGTATTAACTATTATTTTATAAATCTAGTGTCTAAGATTTTTATTCGCATCTTTTTAAATTGATCCGATTTTGACCGAAAATAATTGACGGTTGTGGTTGATTCTTGCATTTTTAACTTGACCAAATCAAGGAATCCACCTTGATTCTAAACGACTCGATTAGTTCATCTTTGTGAGATTAAGTGAGGATTTTGGAAGAAATAAAATTACTATCAGGTACAATAACGACTCATGTTATTCTCATTATAGTTTAACCTGCGCGTACACGGTTTTAAAAATAGAAAGGCTAAAATGTCTTAACATGAAATAAAATTGAATAGTTTCTAAACTTGCAAAACATGCCATAAATTATAACAAACTGTTAAACGTAAGAATATTTCCAAATTTAAGGAGCGCAAATAGTCAATGAACGAATCGAAGAAAATAACGAAGATACATTTATCTCAACCTTTGATTATTTTACAACTTCACATTTCACATTGACTATTTCATTTTATAAGTAGCATAGATATAAATAATTAAATAACAGTGCTAATAATTAATTAATGCTGTGAATAGTTCGAATACAGAGCGTGACCAAAACTGAGAATCAAAAAGCCGAGATTCGAAACCGAATGATGAATATTGGCATCACTTCGATACATGTGCTAACCAGTTTCGTCAAACAAATCTGGAAAAGACTCGATCATTTCTCAAATCTTTTATTTTTGTTTTGTTTTACTTATGTGGAAGCTAACATATTATGGTTTTAAGAAACGATGGAATTTACTAGACCTGACAACAACCGATAATTTTCTATATATGAATTTGGAATCTGATCAAGTAATGATCAAGTTTAGGTTCCTTTTATCAATTAGGACGACATATCAAATTTACAACTCAAATTGTAACATTAAACAAATGTGATCATACTGAATAAGTATACGGAGTAATTGAAATAATATTATTATTTTAGTAACTAAACTGGATTAGGGCCGAGCATAATAGACGTGAAGCGGACTGAACCTACGAATTTCAGTAGAATCGGGACTGAATTGGACACCGACGGATTAAATGTATTTCAGTCCGGTCTCGGTCCACCCTTTTCTTCAATAATTCGGATCTTCGTAATGGGTCGGTCCGAAACTACGCAGCTAACTGTCATTATGATTTGTTTGATGGACCAAAACCACGAAACGACGGACTAACGAACATTTCAGAGTCCGGTGTGTTTAAGTCATTCGGTTTTTGATCCATCCGGTTTTGGTCGGTCCGTTCGATTTTTTGAATGTGCTCGGACATAATCTTGACCAATGTTGCACGAACTAGAATGCCAAAATTATGTACGTAAACATAATGACATATACAATTATTCAATGAAATGATGACGGCTGGCATGAAGTAGTTATGATCAGTTGGTTAGGTAAAAGCTGAGGCCATTTCAACATCTTTTCAACCTGGCACCTTTCACCACCATTACGACCGCCTTCATGCTCCATAACCTATCAAACCCTAACCAACATGACAAACTCACCAACGCGGCCGTAACAAAACACCCAAAAGACCACTTAGAACCCTAACCCCAACCGTCACCCCAACCGAACGCCTTACCTCCAAGAGCATGCCAGAAAAAACCTGACGAGTGGCAATGTGTTCACTGAACGAAAGATCATCACGCAGCCGCATCAAAATGGAGAGATGGACGTAGGTGCCGAATGTGGGGGTGGTGCCTCGATGGATGCGGTGGTGAGGTGTTTTGTCATGGGCCTAATTTTCGCATTCGTGGCAAAGGAAGAGGCTAGTATAGTTCTAGTAGTAGTGTTTATTATTAGTGAGAAGTCTTGCGAATGCGCTTCCGTTGAGCATTTACGCAAGTTAAGGTTAAGAAACGAGGGTTGGATGTTAAGTATTTGGCTAATGTTTTAGCTATTGGTACCGAATGCGATATTGGTTAGTCTTACTAGTTTAGTACTAGTACTTGCTACCATGCCATGCCTTTTATTTCTTGCCATTATAATAACACATTTAAACACGACGTTCCAACATTTAACGTCTTACGTTCAGTTCCAACAGTTTTTAGTCACAATGCACTATCGAAAGAAAATATTTTGATAAACATAGCCCTAAGAACTATGGTTTAAAAAGATAATGAACATGTTTAAATTGTTGCACTTTAACCACTTTTGAGGTGGGTATAATTAAACGTTACCAGTGGTTATGATTAAACTACAACAATTTAAGCATGTTTTTTGTTTTTTAAACACAGGGCTATGTTTATGTATGGTAAACTTTATCAACATATTGTAGTTTTAATGTAACCACTCAAGGTGTTTGATTATAACCGGCTCAAGGTGGTTTAAGTACAACAATTTAAACATGTTCATTATCTTTCTAAACCGTAGCTCTTAGGGATATCTTTATGAAAAGAAATATCTTTGATAGTGCATTGTGATTAGATTTTGTTGGAATTGAGTGCGAGACGTGAAAAGTTGAATCGGGTGTTTGTGATTCATTTTTTCTTTTTTATATTATAAAGGTTGAAGTATAAGTTGCTATAAGAAACCTGACATTGAGAGTTGAGTTTAAGAGCATGAATAGATTTTTGATGGTATAAAATCAAAATAGTAAATTTGCATGTAATAGGTTATTAGGTTTCCAGAAAACTGGATATGAAATAACTGTAAAGTTATTGGCGTATGGTTGAGTTTACTAAACAAGATTTTGTTATTTCATTGTTTAGTCTAATATGGGATTGTAGTAATAAATAGAAACTTATAAGAATTGAGGGGGTCTTTGGCTAAGCTTATTCGAGGTTCTTATCGGCTAAGTGTACTATCATAAAAAAGCTATTAAGTTTATAGAAACGCTTATTGATAAGTCATATATAGGTTTTGGAAGAGCAAAGAATGGCTTTAGCATAATGCCCTTTAGGAACGGATTTTTGCTGAAAACTGTAAGGTTTTTTTTTTTTTTTTTTTTTTTTTTTTTAATTAGCTTAGCCAGTTAACCCTTGAATGTGTGAGATGGAGGGTGTTTGAATGTGTGATTATGATTCTGTTCTTTTGATATTAAAGGTTGAAGTTTAGGTTGTACTAAGGAACCTGACATTGGGATTTGAGTGTTTCGGTATGATTATAATTGTAGTTTACTTAATGGTCCATATTCAAAAAAATCAATTTGTTGGTAATGATTTTTATAAGAAACTTGAATATCGAGATAACTACCGGCATGCCTTCACTATTCTATATTCTTCAAGAAAAGGCATATACGATTCGTTATGAAGCAATTATCCTAAATCTAGTATATTGAATATTGAAGCGTTTAGTTGGTGGACCGTAAAACAAACTAAGAAAAAAAAGGAAGTCTTTGTAAAAATCTTGCCACAAAATATCTGTTATATATCACAAGAGCATCATATATTGTATCAGAAATTAAGTGTAGCTTTATTGTTTTTTTTTTTTAATTACGAGGTTTAGTATAAATTGAACACTTTTTTACACGGTTATGCAGCAATGTTGAGTGTGAGTGATGATGAATTCTGGGAAGGAATTTCACCCTTGGAGTTCGGAGACTTGCCTGCATTACAAGATGCTGTCACGGTTGTTGGCTATCCTATTGGAGGAGATACGATTTCGGTGACTAGTGGGGTTGTGTCTCGCATAGAGATATTATCTTATGTTCATGGATCAACTGAGCTTCTTGGTTTGCAGGTACAAATAATTCAACCCTCTTAACTCAGTTTCAGAAAAAATAAACCATTTAGTTGACTAATTGTTGCTTCTTATTTTTTTGTGACTACTCTGCAGATTGATGCTGCAATAAACTCTGGGAATTCGGGGGGCCCTGCCTTTAATGATAAGGGAGAGTGTGTTGGAATTGCGTTTCAGTCTCTTAAACATGAAGATGCAGAGAATATTGGTTATGTCATACCAACCCCAGTTATCAATCATTTTATTCGTGATTACGAGAAGAATGGAGAATATACAGGTGGTTATTTGATATTAATTTTACCTACTTATTTTTTGTTTATATTTATGTTAATTAAAATAGCGAGTATTTGCTTATTTGTTAATTAAATTTCATACACCTTTTCATACCTTACACCCTTTTGCATATCATTATATCAGGCTTCCCAATTCTTGGTGTTGAGTGGCAAAAGATGGAAAATCCAGACCTGCGCATGTCAGTGGGAATGGGCAGCGAGCATAAAGGTGTGCGTATCAAAAGAATTGAACCTACTGCTCCAGAATCTAATGTCTTGAGTCCTTCTGATATAATCCTTAGCTTTGATGGGGTTAATGTTGCAAATGATGGAACAGGTCGGCTTATCTTACTCTCGTTTTTTTAGATCCTTCTGTATGTTGAGTTCTAGTTTTATGCCGTAGGCTACACATGTAAGCATTATTGATTTAATACATTCTTGTTTTCGACTAAGATTGGCGGTTTATTTTTTAAGAAATAGGTCTTACTGTCATAAATTTTTTGGTCTCGGAAACAAATGTTTTTGATGATTGTATAGGTCCTACTGACATATAGGGGGTTAATACACAAATATGTTACTAAACTTTTCATAAAAGTTCGCCTAAGTTACTGAACTTTCATTTTGTTCAGTTAGGTTACTGAACTTATAAACCATGACATTTGGGGTCACTGAACTTATAAAAAATATTCATAAACAACACTGAACTTGTAAAAACATGACATTTATGTTACTTAACATATCAAAAAATATACGATTAAGTCACTCCTACCAACACTAATAAATGCTTTCTATAAGTTCAGTAACCTAAGTGAACAAAATGAAAGTTTAGTAACTTAGGCGAACTTTTTTGGAAAGTTTAGTAACATATTTGTGTATTAACCCGACATATAGGTGTCACATGTGAAATGTAACATGTTCATAAACATCACTTTTTCAGATAATGTCATGTTGTGTTATAAAATAAGTTAATATACTACAATTTTTATGGTATGTTCAGCAGATTGACCAAATATTCTTCATTAGTATCATTTTGAATTCTTATTGTGCTTTCCATGTGATTGGTTTCAGTTCCGTTCAGGCACGGAGAACGTATTGGTTTCAGTTACCTTGTCTCACAAAAGTACACTGGTGATAAAGCTCTGGTTAAGATCCTCAGAAATTCGAAGGTACATGAGTTCAACATAAAACTTGCAACCCATAAGCGACTAATACCAGCACACATTGGGAACAATCCTCCTTCCTATTACATTATTGCTGGATTCGTTTTCACCACCGTGTCTGTGCCATATCTGCGTTCGGAGGTACGACCTTGAAATCGACTTATATATGGATGCTTTTCTTATGATCGAGTTTATGCTCTGTTGCCAATTGTTTTTATTGAGTTTTTATATGTAAATTCTTTGAATTTTTCAGTACGGAAAAGATTATGATTTTGATGCTCCAGTAAAGCTATTGGACAAACATCTACATGCCATGGCGCAATCTGTTGATGAGCAACTCGTCGTTGTTTCTCAGGTTAGGTTCCTTCCTTGGTGTCTTCTGATTCTCGCTTGTTAGTTCTTTTGGCCTCATTGATATGTTTTCGGGTACAAGGGGACTTATGATACTGAAATAATCAAGTTCTTTCTTTTTCATTAGGTGCTTGTGGCCGACATCAATATTGGGTATGAAGAAATAGTGAATACTCAGGTTAGACTGACGATTATCCTGAAATTAGCCAAGATACATAAGTTTTCATCTTTTTTCTCACTCGTTTCCTGTCTATCCTGTGTCATACTTGTAGGTTGTTGCTTTTAACAACAAACCAGTCAAGAACTTGAAAACTTTGGCAGATATGGTGGAAAGTTGCACTGAAGAATTTCTGAAGTTTGACCTCGAATATGAACAGGTTCTCTTTCTCTCTCCATGGCAAGATATACAATTTTAATCCAGTAATGTGAAATTGAGTCAATCGGATAAATTCTATTGGTGCTTACTCAAAGGGACTAGCTAAGCGGGTCAAATAGATTTAGCGATTCGAAAGGTGCCATAAGAATATGCAAGTGTCCACGGATTTGTAACTCAGTCTTATTGAAATCGTGTCAAGGGGTGATATTTAATTTTGTATGCTTATATAAAATATTGGTTATTAAGTTTAAAAAGTGACAAAAGAAGCGTTGGTCGGTCCACCAACTCCTTTCAACGTGTCCAGAAAATTACCCTTTGATTTGTTAGCCAACCTGTCCATTTTTTCGTCTATGCTTCATGCAGTTAGTTAGAATACTCAATGTCAATAAGCATTTTAATGTTGGTTTGTGTAGATTGTCGTCTTACGGACGAAGATGGCGAAGGAAGCAACTCGAGACATCCTTTTAACACATTGTATACCTTCAGCAATGTCTGATGATCTCAAGTCATGAATACAGGATCTATCAAGGGCCGGTCTATAACCAATAGTGTCATGTAATTGCTGCGTCGAGCTCTTTTATATACTACAGCTCTCATACAGGCCCTTCTGCTAAAACATGGAACCGCAAATCAGCCACTGATATCTGGTTTGTCGCTTTTTGTACTAATGCTGCCTGTGTTGTCAAGTGGTTTAGCTAGTGAGTTTTGTTTGTAACTGGTTATTTATGCTAGCAAATCCTTGAAAACAGTTTTCATGGCGTTAAGGTGCTAAAATGTTTATGAAAAAGTTGATATCATGATGAGCGGATGGTGGCTTTATATCTTGACTTTTCAAACTGTTAAGGTAATAGTTAGTGTGCACCACAAGGCTCATTTGCTAAGCTGATGTTGAAAATTTTGTAGTTCTTGTTTGGAGATATTGATGATAAATGGTTTGTAGTAAAGAATCCAGTAAACTTGATTCTTCGTTTAGTTTTTCCTTCTAACATACATAAATATAATACGAGCACTATGTTTTGCAAGAATGACCGTCTTAGATACAAATATAATACAATAATATCAGGATATTTTTTCTGTTGTTCTGGACTTCTACTGAGATAAGAGCTGCATGCGCCATTCGATTACTACACAGGCCTAATATGTGGTATGTAATCTTCCGAGAAATGGAACCATGACCACCACTGACTTGCTTAATCATGGTAATGTAAACATGAACCCTTTGTGCAGTGAAATTGTTAAAAACGTTGCCATTAAATGCAATTGCAGGCACCTCAGCCACTGCACGTTGACCATAACTCCTAAACTGGCTACAAAATCATATTAACTAGAAACAAAACCATCAACCGACTTGTGAACACCATGGTGCGTCACCCACTCGGCATAATGTGATTTGATCAGCTTACTTGCTGCTCTATGTTTGGTTTTGAATATATAATATATGAACTAAGTGTTGTGATTGTGTTATGAACCCAACGAGAATTATCTCATGCTGCTTATTTACCATGTGCTAGTGGTATAAAATTCTATGACACATCTAGACGAAACTCTTATCCTGATCACTGGTGTTGTCTGATTGTTGCAAATCTTTCCCTGTGTTTTTATTACAAACCAATAAGCTGGTGCCTATAACCATTCCTAGTTGGTCCTGCAGTGATTTTGGCATCTTGCCCCATTATTGTTAACGGCTGGTAAATTAGGTAGCTTTTTCAAAGTTGATGGGTTGTATATTTATTTATTTTTTAAAAATACAGGAATCCTTTGTTGTGTCTGTCTTTTTGTTAACTGATTATTAAAAATCTCATTTAATCCTAGATGATGACAGCAACATTATTAACTATATGAAAAAGGCCAGGCTCGCTAAATCAGTCATAATCAACTGAAATATGCAGGCCTAGCAAATTAGCAATAACAATGATGTAGGGATAAATTTGTGGTTCCCATCCAGATATTATATAATCACATTTTGGTTTATCTGCACAAAATGAAAATATTGAAACATCATCAGGTAAATAATCCTTAACATTCAGATACATTTTCACACAAGAGGAGAGGAGTTTTTGGATTCGGTTCACCCATTTAGTCCGTAACTAAGTTGTTCTTTCGTTGGCTTGAACCCACACCACCAAATAGAATCCTATGTCAATTATAACTGCTCCAACAACGCTGCATAAAAATGTTAAAAATCAGGGTTCTTAGTTTGGTTTCCTGAGATTATAGGTTAGCTTAAAAAAGTGGTAAGATAGGCCGCATACTAGCTAAAATGGATTAGTTATCTTATACTGTAACAATCTAAACCTTTGGATAAACGTTTAGGATGGTGTACCATCAACAATAGACTTTGGACGACTTTCAAACTGTTCAACCCGCATACCATGTTTGAGATAAAAACACCACCCAAATCAACCCATTAATAAGTAAATGGGTCAAAATTGCGATCTCTATTTAGCAGATAAAAATAACACTGTTATTAATGCTAACCTTCCTAAATAAAGTGCATCTCCAAGAAACAGGATCCCCATAACAACAGCAATGACAATTGATATAGGTTTGAACAAAGCTACATAAACCGGACCTTTTCTATGGAGGCACCACATTAAGGCGCGGTTACGAAATGCTGACCCAAATACTGCCTACATTGAGCCAATATCAGAAATGATCTATCATATTCACTTCATTCCATTCCTGAGTAAAACAAGATGATACCTACCCCAAAAACAACAGCCACAATCTCGATGCCAGGGGTCAATACCCATGATTCCTGATTACGTTCTATACTGAGGAACAATGACCACAATTGTATCTTTTACTGAAGCATGAAATTGTTAAAAACGTTGGATTAATCATTGCGGCACTCCCAACTGTACATTGACTAAATATCAAATGGTTAAAAACATGCTTCAATAAACCCAAAAATTACAATATGACAATATGGTGCTTCACCAGAAATGATTGATCAGTTCTTGCTGCTAAAATGTGGTTTGAATCATTATATAGATTCTAAGTGTGGAGGTTATGAACCAACGGACTTACTCATGCTCCCTATTTCCATTTGATGGTTATCTTGACACAAGACGAAACTCTTATTGATCATTTAGATGCTTTTGCAAAATCTTTCCCTGTGTTTTATTCAAAGAATAAGCTCTGATATTGCTAGTTGGGTCCCGCATGATTTGCGCCCATGACGCTGGTAATTGAGCTTTTTAAATTAGTTTATATTATCTTATTTTAATCAGAATTTGTTGCCCTTTTGCAAAATCTATTAAAGTGATGAAGCACAAACATGAAAGGCGCTCGCTAAATCAGTCATAATCAACTGAAATATGCAGGCCTAGCAAATTAGCAATAACAATGATGTAGGGATAAATTTGTGGTTCCCATCCAGATATTATATAATCACATTTTGGTTTATCTGCACAAAATGAAAATATTGAAACATCATCAGGTAAATAATCCTTAACATTCAGATACATTTTCACACAAGAGGAGAGGAGTTTTTGGATTCGGTTCACCCATTTAGTCCGTAACTAAGTTGTTCTTTCGTTGGCTTGAACCCACACCACCAAATAGAATCCTATGTCAATTATAACTGCTCCAACAACGCTGCATAAAAATGTTAAAAATCAGGGTTCTTAGTTTGGTTTCCAGAGATTATAGGTTAGCTTAAAAAAGTGGTAAGATAGGCCGCATACTAGCTAAAATGGATTAGTTATCTTATACTGTAACAATCTAAACCTTTGGATAAACGTTTAGGATGGTGTACCCATCAACAATAGACTTTGGACGACTTTCAAACTGTTCAACCCGCATACCATGTTTGAGATAAAAACACCACCCAAATCAACCCATTAATAAGTAAATGGGTCAAAATTGCGATCTCTATTTAGCAGATAAAAATAACACTGTTATTAATGCTAACCTTCCTAAATAAAGTGCATCTCCAAGAAACAGGATCCCCATAACAACAGCAATGACAATTGATATAGGTTTGAACAAAGCTACATAAACCGGACCTTTTCTATGGAGGCACCACATTAAGGCGCGGTTACGAAATGCTGACCCAAATACTGCCTACATTGAGCCAATATCAGAAATGATCTATCATATTCACTTCATTCACATTCCTGAGTAAAACAAGATGATACCTACCCCAAAAACAACAGCCACAATCTCGATGCCAGGGGTCAATACCCATGATTCCTGATTACGTTCTATACTGAGAGAAAATGCCGCACATTGTATGCTTCCGAAGCATGAAACGTAAAACACCGTAGTGATTTCATCTGGGTGCTCCCTAACTGTTGCTGTCTAAATATCAAAAGTTTAAGAACATGCTTCATAATCCAAAAAATTACAAAATGACAATTATGGTATGCTTCCTCCTAGAATAAGCATTCATTCCAGCTTAAATGGGAGGACTCAGTCTCATACCTGAAGAACGTTCTACGTGGAAGAAAGAATGCCAGTGACTACAAGAATAAAGTCCTCCAAGTTTCCAATATGACTGGTTGTGACAAAAGAATCACGTCTTATGACTCATTAGAAATGCTTTGAAAAATCTTTGGGCCCTTATAAAATGTCAAGAGGAATGCTCCTGATATTGCTATGGTTGTGCCCAATGATTTCGCCTGACTGCTTGAGCTTTTTAAATCTAACTTTTCCATCCTATATGCACAAATTGTCATTTGCACGTTAGAAAGGATTAATCACAACAATGGAAACTATACAAGCGGATTGCGCTAGATTAGAATATGATGTAGGATAAATTGAAGGGTTCCCATCCGCAATTATTACATTCAATTGTTGTTTATTCAAAAATGAAAATATAAATATCAGGTAAATATTTAAACATTAATTACCTAACAGCCAAAGGATGCATATTTTGGATTGGTTACACCCATTTAGTCCGTAACTAAGTTGTTCTTTCGTTGGCTTGAACCCACACCACCAAATAGAATCCTATGTCAATTATAACTGCTCCAACAACGCTGCATAAAAATGTTAAAAATCAGGGTTCTTAGTTTGGTTTCCAGAGATATAGGTTAGCTTAAAAAAGTGGTAAGATAGGCCGCATACTAGCTAAAATGGATTAGTTATCTTATACTGTAACAATCTAAACCTTTGGATAAACGTTTAGGATGGTGTACCCATCAACAATAGACTTTGGACGACTTTCAAACTGTTCAACCCCGCATACCATGTTTGAGATAAAAACACCACCCAAATCAACCCATTAATAAGTAAATGGGTCAAAATTGCGATCTCTATTTAGCAGATAAAAATAACACTGTTATTAATGCTAACCTTCCTAAATAAAGTGCATCTCCAAGAAACAGGATCCCCATAACAACAGCAATGACAATTGATATAGGTTTGAACAAAGCTACATAAACCGGACCTTTTCTATGGAGGCACCACATTAAGGCGCGGTTACGAAATGCTGACCCAAATACTGCCTACATTGAGCCAATATCAGAAATGATCTATCATATTCACTTCATTCACATTCCTGAGTAAAAAAGATGATACCTACCCCAAAAACAACAGCCACAATCTCGATGCCAGGGGTCAATACCATGATTCCTGATTACGTTCTATACTGAGAGAAAATGCCGCACATTGTATGCTTCCGAAGCATGAAACGTAAAACACCGTAGTGATTTCATCTGGGTGCTCCCTAACTGTTGCTGTCTAAATATCAAAAGTTTAAGAACATGCTTCATAATCCAAAAAATTACAAAATGACAATTATGGTATGCTTCCTCCTAGAATAAGCATTCATTCCAGCTTAAATGGGAGGACTCAGTCTCATACCTGAAGAACGTTCTACGTGGAAGAAAGAATGCCAGTGACTACAAGAATAAAGTCCTCCAAGTTTCCAATATGACTGGTTGTGACAAAAGAATCACGTCTTATGACTCATTAGAAATGCTTTGAAAAATCTTTGGGCCCTTATAAAATGTCAAGAGGAATGCTCCTGATATTGCTATGGTTGTGTCCAATGATTTCGCCTGACTGCTTGAGCTTTTTAAATCTAACTTTTCCATCCTATATGCACAAATTGTCATTTGCACGTTAGAAAGGATTAATCACAACAAATGGAAACTATACCAAAGCGGTTGCTAGACTTGGTGAGCTGTAGTTGATACCTGCATATGCAAGGGTTGCAGCAGACCAATCCTGCAATCATTGACATTGAAATGTGATAAGTTCATATAACGTGACAACAATACTAATAGTTATGTAATATTTGAATAGCTTATTACCCTAAAAGCCCAAGGATCGCATATCTGAATATGAGAGAAGAAGTAATCGGGGCCAATTGCCTCTGTAAATGAAATGTCAAGCATTACTGCATAAAGTAGACAACATTGAGGCGTCACTAATGTCTAACCTGTGGTTGTGGACTGCGAAAAATGCGAAAAGGACGATTGTGCCAAGAAGGTTGCTGTAAACAACGTACACAAGCTGGCTCATTCCATTATTCATGGCTGCTTTGACTAACGTCATCGTACCTACCTCAACACATTCTACAATCATCATCATCAGGAATGGTAAAACATCTTCCACACAACACTGCATACTTAGTCTTTTTTCTGATGATTTATGTGTGCATTATAATGAGAATGATAGATTATTCTTCTTTAGGAAAAAAGACATTTAATTAAGGAAATGCACCGTCTAAACATCTAAACAAGTCAAAGCCGTCGACTCAACCTAGCTTTTTGTGTGGTTAAAAGAGAATCCGTGCTTTGCTGATTGTTGGTTCAAGTTTACGATTGACATTTTACATCCTACAATCCTGGTGCAATTATCACTGTCCCAATCCTACCGCATAAAAAGTGTAGAACGCAAATGAAGATCCATATATTTTCCTACTAGGAAAATACCTGAGAGAGAAACGTAAGAGATGTACACGGTATGATATTTGCGAAAGCCATCTTTAGCAGGCACTGTTTATGAACGATGCTGCACGTCCAGCGGGTGTTTAGAAGTCATTTTCATAGTTAATAAACATTCACATAATTAGGTTTTTTATTACTATATAACTTATTACAATTCAAAATGCATGATCACATCACATTCTCACTACCCTGTTATAGATATTTACAGTCATTTTTAGAACAGCATCTAATTTATCGTAATCTTATTGAAAGCAATAACTCTTCAGAAATGATTCATTGACAAAAACTGTATGAACATCAAGTCAAAATTATAAGTTGTTGTCCACTTCTACATCTTATTTGGGTATAAATAAGTTAAGTTCAAGCTCAGGCTAGTTTAGCTTAACTTACAAAAGTTTAAGCTGAAGTTTGGCTCATCTCGTTCCGCACTTTAATTCTCAAGAAGGAGCTCAACTAGATAGCTATTCACAATATTCGAGCTCGACACACATATACATTTTCTTAAAAGAATCCATTTTATATACGAGTAAAATGTGTTAAGTGAGAATTTTTTATTCACTCCACACCGCTGCACGTATGAAGCTCAAACTTGGGCAGTTGGGCTCCATTTACGATTATACGTATATACTAGATGTTGGCGTATGTGTCCGGACGGCCGGACGGAATGAAACCATCCGGCATACACCGGAAGGTACCTAGATCATCCGGACGATACAGCTGTAAACAATAGGACAAGTGGCATCACCTTTTGACAGATGGCAGCAGCAGACATAATCCCATGATTTACGGGATTATGTCTAGGACATGTTCCCAGAAAATCCGGCGCCGCCATTTCAGGTACCAAAGGCTGGGTACTATAAATACCCGGCTCATTTACTACTCTCAACCAACTTTATCACCTATATTTACTCTCATTTACTGTTTAGAGTCTTTCGGAATATCCGATACTTATTCTCACGCCGGAGGTGGGTCCTGGGATAACACCCGGGGCGAGCCTAACGCGTGCTGTTGTGTGCAGATATCCGAAGGACCCTACAAAGCCGAAGGGAGTGATATATCAGCCTTGAGGAAGAACATTCATATAGTTCATCCGAAAGACCCCAATTGTTTGTCTGAAGTGATTGCAAGAAATTACTTCAAAAAATTGGCGCCATCCGTGGGACCAACTACTCGATCTACCTGAAGTTCCGAATGGCTGGTCCTACACCCGTTACACCCATCTTGAACACCGGAGGAGCCAGAGGATCCGGAGGGAACGGGCAAAACCCTCTGGATGTTCGGGCCGTTATCGAGGGCCACGTATCGGCTCTCAAGGAGTTGTGTAAACAGCAAGGCATCCGTAACCTAATAACCCCTACGATGTTGGGATTCGAGGACGAACATACAGACACCGAAGAAGAATCCGACGAAGGACCGCGATACGGTAAGAGGAAAGTAGTGGTAGACGACGACTTGAGCAAACCATTCAAAGAAGTGATTAAATGTCCGTTCACGAGAAGGATCATGGAGTTCTCAGCTCCCAAGCACAAAATACCGACGAACCTTAAACTGTACGATGGAACAACCGATCCGGACGACCATATCAATCGCTTTACTGGAGCGGGGAATCACGAGGAATGACCCATGCCCGTATGGTGTCGAATGTTTCAGCAAACTCTGGATGGGAAGGCCAGAGGGTGGTTCGACAAACTGCCGACAGGAAGCATAGATGGCTGGGATGAGCTTCAAAGAAGGTTCTTAAACAGGTTCAGTATGTTAAGGGTGTGTGTCAAAGATCTTACGGAGATCAACAAGATTCATCAAAAGGCCAATGAGAGCCTCTCAGACTTCAAAGAGCGATGGGTGAGTGAGGCCAACTATTTTCCGGATGCCCCGGAAATCATGCAAATCTCTTCGTTTATGAATGGCCATCACTGCCCGGAACTGGCAAAGAAATTTTCGGAGAAGATTCCCAAAACGGTTGACGAGATGTTGGAAAGGTTCGATGAGTTTGTCCGAGCGGAGGAAGCCTTCCGAAATATGGAACTACCAAAAGGAGAAAGAGCTGATGCCTTCAGGGAACACCGTCCTAGTCTGTACAACAACAGAAGCGATCAGTATACCTCAAAGGTCCCTTTCGGAGGAGATCGCCGCCGGAACAACCCTAGGACTGAGTTCAAAACTCGCAGGAACGATTACTACACTCCTTATGTTCCCCCTAGAAATGACAACGTCGGAAGAATCGATGCCCGTCGGAACGAAGTTCGCCGAAACGAGACCGGACTGATTAACCTGAACGCTCTGACGAAGACGCCGAAAGAGATCCTGGCCACTGAACACCAGTTAAGGTTACCGCAACCTCCTCCTATGAAAGGAAAGCCCCAAAAAGAATTCGCAGACAGACATTGCGACTACCACGGCGAAAAGGGACATTTCACCGATGATTGCTGGCAGCTCAAGGAACAAATAAGAACAGCACTAGACACGGGAAAACTTGACCATTTATTGAAAGATCTTAGACAGAGAGGGAAAGTGCCTCGCGGAGGAGATAACAAGGGGAAGGTCATTAACATGATCCGAAACTCGGTAGTCGTGCGAGAACACAAGGTGCCAGAGACGCAAGAAGAGTGGATGGATGTTTTGATCGGTTTCCCACCTATCCAGCCGAAAGACATGTCAGATGAACCTTTAGTAATTGAGGCCGAAGTGGAAGGGCAGGTAATACGAGGAGTTTATGTAGACCCCGGTGCTTCGGCGGAAGTAATGTACGAGCACTGCTTTGAGCGATTAAGTCCCTCCGCCAGGACTCGGCTGAAAGAAGCCGATACCACTTTGGTAGGATTTGCAGGGAGGTCTGTTAAGCCGTTGGGGATGATAGAATTGGAGGTTTGCTTCGGAAGTCAAGGCTTGTCTCGAAAAATTTGGATAGAATTCGCGGTGATCAAGTCTCCTTCTCCCTACAATGTCATATTGGGATGTGCCGGAATAAAAAAGCTGCGAGCTGTTCCTTCAACTATTCACTCAATGATTAAGTTTCCTACTCCAGGTGGTATAGCAACGTTGATCGCTCGGTCAACGAGCATCCGAGAAAGCCATAGATCAGGGGAAAAGCTGATGATAGAAAAAGAGGCAAAGAATGAAACCCAAGCCGCAGAGATCACAAGAAAATCAACTGGAAATACGAGGCCTTGCGACGCTTTAAATACACCACGAAACCCACCGCGGAAGCAAAAGGAAAGGCCCACAATCGGGAAGGACAGGAACGAAAGGGAGACGATCCAACGCTATAACCGAAAGATTCCTGACAGAACAGTCAAGGTAAGAGTAACAACTCAGGTAAATCTATTAAAACAAAGTACCCTTAGAATATTCCGCAACTCTATTTATGTCAATGATTGTTTTTACTATTGACTAACGAAAGGAACAAAAAATACCTTCATAATTAAAGGCAGATAATCTCACATACCGAAAGAACAAGGCCAGCAAGAACATAGAGCAGGGAAAATGCGGATCCGCCGAAGAAGAGCATTACCAGGCCAGGGAAGCTCGCCGAACGAAATCATAGACGATAGAAGAAAAAGAAATGTTGTGGAAGCAACATGCAACCAACTTTAGAAAGTGTTTTCACGAAGTTCTGGTTTATATGTCTTATGTAACGTCCGAAAGGACCAAGTATTAACAATTTTAATGACAAATGCAGCTATCTCACCACCGAAGGGAAGCAAATTTTCTGTACATAACATATTCTTGCAGTATTTATCATGTTCTGAACATAAGTCGAAAGTGATCCCTCCGAGAGGCTGGCCACCTCCGGAGATGATGGTCAATGTTCAAAGATGGTTCATACCCAAAAAGGGGTTGCCATATGATTATGGTAAAAAGGCCGAATGGCACCCAAAAAGGGGTTGCCACGCAATCATTCATATCATGCTGAACATAAGTCGAAAATGACCCCTCCGAGAGGTTCACGCCCTCCGGAGATGATGGTCAATGTTCAAAGATGGTTCATACCCAAAAAGGGTTGCCATATGTTTACGGCAAAAAGGCAAAGCGGCACCCAAAAAGGGATGACCGAACGATTGTTTATTATCTTCTGAACACAAGTCGAAAGTGATCCCTCCGAGAGGTTCGTGCCCTCCGGAGATTGATGATCAATGTTCACAGACGATTCATAATGGCATATGTCGCCCGAAAACGTATAACACTTGTACCTCCAGATCTATGCAAATAGTGAAGGTAATAACAAACAAGTTTTGTACGTTCGCAACCAAAGACCAACTCTAACGTAAGCATGTACCTCCGGATCTATGCAAATAGTGAAGGTAATAAAAAACAAGCGCTGTACGTTCACAACCAAAACACATGCCGGACGTCAGCTTGTACCTCCGGAGCTATGCAAATAGCGACGGTAATAAAAAACAAGTGCTCGGTGTGCGTTTGGGGTCGAAACATAAAAGGAGCATAATGGCACTTCAGAAATACTAACGACGGTGGTAATAAATTTTTGCTTAGCCGGATGATGTACGACTCCCGATTTAAGGCTAAAAGCCAAACAAACGAGCTATTATCATTCAAAGACAGGTATGTATAACAAAAAGAAAAAAGAAGGAAGAAAGAGAGGTCAGATAATCAGTAACTGGCAAGTGTATATAGTCCGATCGATCCGACATGACCAAACGGACGAAGAAAGGTACCACTGCACATACCAAAGTAAGAAGGCGCATGACGCCCGAAACCAACCCGACCTATGCGGAGGAAACCAACAAGGGCTACAATAACTAAGCCAAAAAGGCCATGAAATAACAGGTCATTCCGGAGCACCAACTTAACCGGCATTACCGGCGGGATGAATAAATCACATCGGAAATGAAATTCAAACGACATACATGAAGATAGACACATGATATATTCCATAGTTAGCGAAACAACCACACGATTAAATATAAGAGTAAATAAGCAAGCATACAAATTATTAAAATTATTACAATCATTTGAATTACATATCATACTCCGGGACACAGCCCAACGGCTCGAAGGCCTTACATTCCCAAATGTTTTTTCGAAATAACAAATTTAGAAAGTTTCACAAGAAGTCCGAAGTAATTTTTACCCATAGTCAAAATGGAATTACCCAGACTTCCATAGCAAACAAATCCTTCAAGAAGCCGACCCTCCTTCCTCTGCTGTAGAATCCAAGACATTGACGGTTCGGTATTCGGGACCCTCGGAAGTTGTTCCGGTAGCAGCCTCAGTGACCAGAGTTTCAGCAGATGCGGGCGGAGCAGGGTCAGGGAAGATCTTCAATATGTCATCAAGAGATTTAAGGTAGGAGTTGCTGACCTTCTTGATGTAGGGATACTTCGCAGAAAAGAGCCCCTCGTACATGGGCATAAACTTTGCATCGGCCTCCAAATCTAGATTATCCACATCGGCCACAAGCTTGGCCACATCCTCTGGCTTACGACCGAAGGAAGCACCCTCTAGAAATCCGGATTGAGAAGACAGGCTGAAAGGACCCCCCAAATGCTCTTTATATTCATGGCTGCTCAAAAGTCGGCGGACAACCTCCGGAATGACATCCTTAACAACCCTGAACTGCTCCATTTCCGTCTGACCCACTTTAGCGGTAAGATCGTTCCTCTCTTGGCGAAGAGCGGAGTTGTCTTTCTCCTCTTCGGATAGCCTAGCCTTGGCTTTACCCAGCTCAGCTTCCAAGGCACTGATCTGCTTTGCCGAAGCCTCCCTCTCCCCGTCCACCAGCTTCTCTAGCTCCGAAACACGACCCAGCAGTTCGGATTCTCTTATCATATAGTTGGAATGCTCAGCCCTCAACTGTTTAAGTTCCTCTCCTTCCTTCCTAGTACTTCCACATTTCTGATGAATCCGATATAACTCGCTATGCTCATGAAGTAGACTTTCGAACCGAAACAGCAGATCCGACTGAGCTGTAGCCCCCATGCCTAGCAACTTCCAAGCCCGCTGGGCCGCCTCAGCGTCACCCAAACTCTCAAGAAAGGCCTCCTCCTTCGGAGTAGGCAAATTCAGCATCAAATCCCGGCAAACTTTCCAGCCATCCAACCGGTCATCCTTCCTTACCGACCACTCCGGAACATACAAAGCTTCCGGATCACCTTCACCGGTGACCTTTTCCTTCCCATGACCAGAATCAGCACCGGAAGAACCCCCTGATAAAAAGAACAACACAGTTATTTTGGAAATTAATGGGAAGAGGCACAAAATAGGAATTTCCAAAAAACTTACCAACACCACCAGCCTCAGACGTGAAGCTCACGCCAATACCTTCTTGGCCCTCCGGCCTCTTCCTTGTCCCTCCCGGATGCAATGACCGGAGGGGGGTAGGACGAGGAATAGGCCCCTCAGTGGAATCTAGATCCACCACATCATCACCCTCGTTCGGCCTGCTTCGTTTAATCGGCCGGACAACACCACTTCCCCCCTCACAAACCTGAACGCGAAATCTAGTCCCTCCCTGCTGGGACTCAGACGAATGACGGGCAACATTTTGCTCCTGCTTCTTCCTTTTAGCCTCCAGCACCTTGTCGTCAGGCACTTCGACCCTCTTTAGCTCGTCCGTTTTCTCCGGAATTTCAGCGTTGGAGGTGGCAGGAGTAGTCACGTGCAGGTCGTGAGATTGACCCTCCCGATACTGATCCCCCTTCGCCACAGTTGCACCCTTTCGAATTTTTGGCTTCTTCAGATATTCGGACATCGTTATAGCTGCGGAAAGCAACATAAAGTAGTTAGAAATAAATATGCGCAGACACATCAAAAAAAAAAAAAAAAAAAAAAAAAAAAAAAAAAAAGAGAGAACAATAGCAAGGACAAAGACAACAAGGCTATACCCTTTCCCTCGGCATCCCTGAGCGCCGCACGATAACCGGGAATAATCCCAGTGAGAAGAAAGCCCAACGGCATAAAGAAAACCCCGAGGAATTTGAATCAGATCGATAACATTCTGGGCTAGTCGGTCGGCATCAGTGACATTGAATTCACCTTTCGGAAAGGGATCCGATACGTCCGAATCATGGTGCCTCCAAGGCATGGCGAATGGAATAGCACGCCTATCTATCAAGAAAAAATCACGTTTCCAACCCTTCAAACCAGTAAGAATTTCCCGGAAGCAGACCCTTTTCTCCCGGCCACCCCTCTTCTCAAAAGAAAACCAATGGCCTTGCTTACTCAGTCTATAGAAAGCCCGGAACAAAGGAGTGGTGGGATCGATATGTAAACTTCGACAATAAACTTCAAAAAGAGTTGCACGATGCATGATCAGCGGAACCAATTGGGAAAGATGAACTTTGTAGTATCGTATAACATCCAACAAAAAAGTAGAAAAAGGCACACTAAGACCACCCTCGTAAAAATATTCTAAATATAAACCAATGGCATCATCCGGTAGCTCATCCATCGTCATACCTTTCGGAGGCAACCGTGGATGCAGGTCAGCAGGTATACCGAAATCCCTTGTTACCATATGCACCGCCTCTTCATCCATCCGAGAAGTATATTTTTGAATATCAAACTTGGGAAGAAATTCCCCAGCCCCTTGGGCACCCTCGTCATGAACCGAAGCGGGAGAAACCGACATAACTTAACCGAGGGAAAAAGGGATATAGCCGGACAGCAAAGAAAAAACAAGATATGAATGGTTTGAAACGTACCTTTATAGCCGAAGGACTAAGGCAGAAGTTGCTCAGATTGATATACAAACGATGGTTCGGAAAATAATACCAGAAGGCGTCTGAAGAAACTGTATTGAATTACGGTAGTAAAAAATGACACAAATGGCGCTATTTATAGGCAAAAAAGAAGGAAATGAAACGCTTCACCCAGTCAGATACTGACATGGACGTGTTCCCACCAACGCGAATACGTGTCAAAAACCCGCAGCTACAGTTCCAAAAAAAAATTCAGGCTGAAAGAAAATTCTGAAGAGTCAAATATGGCACCCAACATACTCAAATCTAACGGATCAGACTATTCGAAAAAATTAAAATGGGATTCCATAATTTGCGTAAAGTATCACACCACCGGCAAAGCCGATACTATGATACTGGAGGGGATACGAAACCCTCCGGTTAAGGACCAAAAACCACGATTACTAGACCGACTAGTACAACAGCCATTCTTAAAAAGGAACAATAATGATTCTCGACAAACCAGGCCTGTCGGAATTGGTAAAATAAGACTTCAAAATTTTCAGAGTATCACAATATCGGTAAACCGATACTATGATACTGGGGGGGACATGTTGGCTGATGACGTATAGTCCGCATTCAGGTCACGAACCCGACCAATACTCAATCCCATCACGCGTGGGCTATCACGATAAAGATTTGGGCTTACAACGGCCCAAATCCGAAATCTATTATTGGCCTTGATATAGGATCTCTTATTTACGGGATAAGGATCAAGGGACCGAATAAGGAGGGATACGCCGAAGAGTAAGGAACACGAAACCAACAAGGATTTCGTGTGTATATAAAGGGCATCTCGGCTCTCATTAAAGGTATTGATGATGTACCCTCCTAACGGGTCGAAGGACTCCCCTTCGAGCCTGTAGAAAGCCCTCCCTTCGGAGGCCCAGGTTAATCTTCTAACACGTTTCATTGGCGTAAAACCATTCGCCTGCGAACTAGTTACCATGTGGGAATCCGCCAATCGAAGCCCTAAGCCCTTCGGGGTATTCCTGACAAAGGGACTAGCACGAAGGACCATCCTGACCTGGTCAAACCCACGTCTCCTCTATCCCTTGGCTTTCCCGCCAAAACAGAGATCGTGGGCTACAAAGCCCTAGCGGTTACCACTTTCCATGGGACGCCCTCATGATCTCCGAACTATGTACAACCGCCCACTATGCCCTATTTATCCCCTATAAATAGCATAGTCGGGCCAAAAACTAAGTAAGTTAACTTCACTCTCTAAATTTACGACCTACATTACCATTACACATACTTACTCGCACGCCGGAGGTGGTTCGCAGGGTCCAACCCCTGCGCAATCACTTAACGTAGTGTCTTCGTATTTCTTATTTTCAGGTTAAGAACAAGCTTGGCGCAATCTCAACACCCCATTATTCCTTTGATCACCATCAAAGGCTTGGTTGGCAATTATTTGTTCAATCAGTGGCGCCATCCGTGGGACCGCTACAATTGGTCTCGTTAATTCCGAGCTTATAACCTACCAACTAATCTCACTATTATTCCGGCATGGATCAAGGAAGAGAAGATACTCCCCCACCGGGTTTCTCTACCTTAACACCAATACCAACCGACGACCCTAACAACCTTCCCCCAATAACCGCCTCCACCTTCACAAAACGTTCTCACCCTGAAATCACAACCAACAATCATGCTTCGACATCAGCCAACCCAGAACCTGTCATTAGCCCAGCCTTTGTCGAAGCCAACCACGAAGTGTTGGAAACCATTTTAAGGGCTCGTAACAGACAAGTCAGGAATGCTGAGGTGCGAAGGGAGTTGGAATACTCGAGTGATGAGTATGATGAAGAAATGGAGATGGAACCTAGGCCTCCGACCCAAGGGCCAACCCTATCGGCCTTAAGAATTGGGTCTCCAATTGGTCGAAGGCTAAGCAAAAGGTCTGTTGGTTTTCGAAGGAGTCCCCGAGAGGGCTCCGACAAGAAGAGAAGGGGCGGTTACCGAAGGCTCTAACGGTAGGAGCCAGCTTAGGGAAGAAAGGGGGGTGACTTTGCCTCCCTTGCTAGCAGCTCATCTTGGAAGGACTGAAGCTGGGGTTCCGTTGCAGCCTTCTCACGCATCAGGCGTAGAAGGCAATCCGTCTACAATTAATATGGGAGGAAATCTTCCTCCCAATGGTATGTACCCCTCGTTCCAAACTCAGTCTTATCCTCAAAATTTATATCCTCCAGTAAATGGACAGCCTAATAACCCAAGTTTCCCCCAAAATTATGGGAGCATGCCCTTCGGCCATCCTATGGCGTACCCTCCGTACGCCATGGGAAACAGTTACCCGTTTGCCATGAATACACCTTATCAGTCCTACCCAGGCCAGACTCCTATGGGAATGCCCCCAAACAGCAATCCATACAATACTGTCCCCATGTATGCACCACCTTATAATTGTCTATATTCAGACCCTATGGGTTCAGCTACACCTTTTGTTAGATGGATAGAAGATTACCCATTGCCTGATGGGTTAAAAATGCCTTCACATGTCGGGACTTATGATGGGAAAGGGGGATCCGGACAATTTCTTACACTTGTTCGAAGGGGCTATCAAGATGCAAAAGTGGGTTATGCCGGTGGCTTGTCATATGTTTACATACACCCTACGGGATTCTGCTCGTATTTGGTGGAATGGGCAAAAGCCCGGTAGCATCGTCAACCTTGATGATCTCAAAGCCAAGTTCCGGTCACACTTCAGTCAGCAAAAGAAGTTCACAAGAACTCATTTAACGGTGCACAACATCAAACAAAAAGATAACGAAAGCACCAGGGCCTTCGTTACTAGGTACACCGATGAGACTTTGCAAATTTTGGGTCTTCATGAAGAGCAGCGTATCTCTGGTTTCGTACATGGCCTTCGGAATCGGAGTTTGGTGGAATTCTTGTCCACTGACCTTTCGACAACTTACAAGGGGTTGACCGAAAAGACATATACTTGGATTGAAGCAAAAGAGGTGTCCACTAATGGAGCTCCGATAGATAAAGATAGCAACAACAAGTTTTCGAAGCATTCTTCGTGGGAGGGGTCCAAGAACAAGAACAAGAACAGAGATAGGTTTTCTCCGTACAACAAAGGCCCCAACCATGGTTTGTTAAGCAGTCTAACGAAGTCTCCAAAGGAAATACTTGCTACGGAGAGGGCAGCCAAAGCCTTCGAAGCGCCTCCCCGTATGACAAGTAAGGCAAAAACAGGGATACCAGCAAGTACTGTCACTTCCACGAAAATTACGGTCACGACACAAACAGTTGCAGAGAGCTGAAGAAACAGATAGAGGAAGCTGTGAAGTCCGGGCAATTGGCACATTTGGTTAAGGGTATAAAGAAGGGAAAGGAAGAGACGACCGACACCACTCCTCTCGAAGCCCCAATACTCATGGTCCGTTGGGGCGAAGCCAGCTTGAAAAGAAAGGTAACGGAGGGTAACGAAGTAGGGGAGGTAACTTTTCCTCCTCTTGCAGGTCAAATCCCTTCAAATGATCCGGTAGTCATCAAAGTCCTCATTTCTAACCGGGAAGTGAGTAGAGCCTATATGGACTGTGGAAGCTCCTGCGAAATCATCTATGAGCACTGCTTCCTCAAGCTTAATCCTTCGATCAGGTCACAGCGAATTGATTCGAAGATACCCTTGGTAGAATTTTCTGGCGAACATTCATGGCCTCTGGGAGAAGTTCCGTTGGAAATAACGATTGGAGAAGGCAAGCTCACAAGGACAGAAACCCTCATGTTCGCTATCGTAAGGTCCAGCTCTCCTTACAACTTGTTGATAGGAAGAACCGCCATGCAAAAAATGGGGATCGTAGTCTCTACCATACACGCAGCGGTAAAATTCCATACACCCTATGGGATAGGCACCGTCCTCTCCACTTACAATCAAGGACATATGGGAGACAACGGTAAAAAGATTAGAGAAAGTCCAGAGGAACCTCCGAAGGTCATCCTAAGTTGTACGGATGCCGAAGAACGTATCGTGGTGAATGAGCTCTATCCAGAGCAAACGGTGGTAATCGGAAAGCAACTCCTTGCTAACTTCAAAGCAGACTTGGAGAAGCTACTCAGAGCCAACAAAGACGTATTCGCATGGACGTATTCAGATATGACCGGGGTTCCCAGGACTCTTATGATCGACGGCAAGCCCTTCGGTACAGAACATAAGCTTAACGAGTTCAAGCACATTGAACCAATTAAGCAAAAGCGATGAAGCCTGGCACCAGAAAGAAGTGCAGCCGCTTGTAAAGAGGTGGACGAGCTTGTACAAGCAGGTATTCTCAGAGAAGTGAAATACCAAACTTGGGTTGCTAATCCAGTTATGGTAAAGAAAAGTGATGGAGGGTGGCGTATGTGTGTTGACTTCACCGATATCAACAAAGCCTGTCTGAAGGACTGCTACCCTCTACCAGAAATTGATTGGAAGGTCGAATCCCTTTCGGGGTTCCGTTTGAAATGCTTTCTGGATGCCTACAAGGGGTATCACCAAATACAAATGGCGAAGGAGGACGAGGAGAAAACAGCCTTTTACACAGGAAAGGGTGTCTATTGTTACAAGAAGATGCCCTTCGGCTTAAAGAACGCAGGGGCTACTTATCAGCGTTTAGTAGACAAGGCCTTCCATAAGCAAATCGGAAGGAACTTGGAAGCCTACGTCGATGACATGGTAATAAAAAGCAGAACCGAAAAGGACCTCCTCTCTGACATTCAAGAGACCTTCGATCAATTACGGGCAATCAACATGAAGCTTAACCCCAAGAAATGTTCCTTTGGCATGGAGGAAAGGAAATTATTGGGGCATTTGATAACGAAGCAAGGGATTAAAGCTAACCCTTCGAAGGTTAAAGCCATCACTGATCTTCAAGCTCCAAAGTCATTAAAGGAAGTCCAAAGCCTCAACGGGAAGCTTGCGGCACTTAGCAGGTTCCTTTCAAAAGGGGCAGATCGGTCTTTACCATTCTTCAAAACACTCAAAGGGTGCACAGATAAAAAGACTTTCCAATGGAGTTGCGAGGCGGAAGCAGCTTTCGAAAAGCTAAAGGAATTCATAGAAATCTTGCCAACACTAACAGCCCCAATCAAAGGCGAAGTGTTGTTCATGTACATTGCGGCTTCCTTCGAAAGCATCAGCGCGGTGCTTTTAGCCGAAAGGGAAAAGAAACAAGTCCCAATATACTTTGTTAGCAGGGTTCTGCAAGGAGCTGAGCTAAACTATCCGGAGTTGGAAAAGCTAATCCTTGCTTTGGTTTATGCTGCAAGACGCCTTCGAAGATATTTTCAGGCTCATCCCATCACAGTCTTGACTGACAAGCCTATCAGACAGATACTGTCTGAAACCTGAGAAATCAGGAAGGGTAGCTAAATGGGCTATCGAATTGGGAGAACATGAAATAGAATATAAGGGTCGAAACTCCGTCAAAGGTCAGGTACTTGCGGATTTCCTAGCTGAAACGCCTTCCGGACCTAGCCAAGATAAAGAGGTTCCTAAGCAACAGCCTTCGAAGACGATCGAAGGATGGAAGCTGTACACAGATGGAGCCTCAAGTTCCGATGGTTCTGGAGCAGGTTTAATGTTGGTTAGCCCGGAAGGAAAAGAGTATACTTATGCATTGCGCTTTGAATTCGAAGCCACCAACAACGAAGCTGAGTACGAAGCTCTGTTAGCCGGACTTCGACTAGCAAAAGAAATGGAAGTTCAAAATCTATCCATTTTCGTAGATTCCCAACTAGTTGCTAATCAAGTCAAGGGCTCCTATGAAGCAAGACAGCCCACCATCAAGCAGTATTTGGAAAAGGCTAAAGAACTTCTCCAAGGCTTTGAAACCTATGATATAGTACATGTCCGCAGAAATCAAAACAAAAAAGCAGATGCCCTAAGCAAGTTGGCATCAATGGCATTTGCTCATTTAACGAAGGAGGTTTTGGTAGAAGTATTGGTTGATAGGTCAATTGAACGGGGCGAAGTTTCCGACATCGTAACCGAGGAAGGCACCAACTGGATGACTCCGATTAGGGAGTATTTGATCAGCGGTATCCTGCCAGAAGACCCTAAACTAGCTCGAAAGGTCCGGATCAAAGCTCCCCAATATAGACTTATTGGGGATAATCTATACAGGAAATCCTTCTTATCCCCATGGCTTCGTTTGTGGGACCAAAACAGGCTTCGAATATCATATACGAGGTTCACAAAGGCTCTTGCGGGTTGCATGCAGGCCCTCGCTCCGTTGTCTCAAAAGTGATGAAGCTTGGGTATTATTGGCCATCCATGCATAGGGATGCAATAGAAATAATACAAAAGTGCGAAGCATGTCAGATCCACTCCAAAGTCCCGAGAATGCCTAAACAAGACATGACCTCCGTTACGTCAGCATGGCCTTTCTGCCAATGGGGAATTGACATAGTCGGACCCCTACCAGTTGCTCCAGGGGGAGTAAAGTTTTTGGTTGTAGCCATAGACTACTTTACCAAATGGGTTGAAGCGAAGCCCTTGGCATCAGTGACAGGAAGGCATATGGAGAAATTCGTGTGGGAACACATAATCTTTCGTTTCGGTGTCCCTCACATTATCATCTCCGACAATGGAAAGCAGTTCGCCGAAGGGGCATTCCCAACCTTCTGCGAAGGCCTGAAGATCAAACAGTCATTCACTTCCGTTTATCATCCCCAAGGTAATGGACAAGTAGAAGTTACAAACCGGGATATCATAGAAGGAATTGAGAAGAGGTTGGGACGAAGCCATCATGGGTGGGTAGACGAGCTCCCCCAAGTTCTATGGGCACATAGGACGCACCCCAAGTCAAGCCACAGGGAGACTCCTTTTAGCCTCACTTATGGAACGGAAGCTGTTATACCCTCTGAAATAGGCATCGAAACAGAACGCATTGTGAACTTTGAAGAAAAGACAAATGGTGAAAGGATTCGAGAAAATCTTGATCTTCTGGAAGAAAGAAGAGAAATAGCTTCGATCAGGGAGGCTATCCACAAACAGAAGATTGAAAAGTACTATAACAACCGAGTTCGACCCTCCACGCTCAAGCCAGGTGAATATGTCCTTCGTCTGAATAGTGCAAGCAAGGCTGAATACGAGGGAAAACTAGGGCCAACATGGGAAGGACCCTACGTCATATCAGAAGCCTACGGCAATGGCGCGTACAAGCTCGCAACGCTTAAAGGAGAAGTCATGGATAGAACTTGGAACGGTACTAACCTTCGTAAGTTTTACATATAAAACTTACTACAAAAAAAAACACTCATTTTGTTTTTACAATTTCATGTAACGCATTCTTCTCATCTGGGGAAAGAAGCATTAATGGTAGGTGTCTTAGTATTCATTTCTTAAAATGATGTAATCCTCCCTACCCAATTAATGATATAACGCATTTCCCTCAAATCTCTTGTTTCGTTCTTTACAACAAAGATTTGTCCAGCCAAGTAGTATAAAAGTTTCAATGTCGAAGGATGTAGCAAGGCACGCGCCTTGTATATAAATAACATCCAATATAATTCACATTAACTTTCCTATGAAGTCTTAGGGTATTAAAAGCCCTCTGCTACTTAAGGATAAAGACGGAGTGGGTCGTGACCCTCTGTCGCAATCAAATTATACGATTGCTTAAAATCTTGGTCCAAAATACACACAATAAGGTTATAACCTTAGGTTGTATGTGTACGCTCTTGAAATGAGCGTAAGAGAAGAAAAACATGACAATAAAAGTGGGACATATCCCACTAAATTAGCATAAACAAAGACTACGTACAGTCTTAGTTATCATAATCACAAAAAGGACAATTGTCTAAAGTTACCGGCCGAAGCCCAGTAACACAAAAGATAAATTGTTCTAACAGGAATAAAGATAAATTATCTCAAACAAATAACATGTTGGGGAATCATTTCAAGGTAGAGCAGAGTTGGACTTCCTTGTTGAGGATGAAGGTTGGATCTTCATAGGCTTCTTTGCCAAAAGCTCCGCTATTGAAGCCAATGGATCATTGGTAACATCGGAAAGATAAGGGTACTTTGTTGAAATAAACGCATCACCAGCTTCATTAAACTCTTGCTCCGAATCTGGGCGATAGTAAGACACCTCCGACAAAACAACGGGTTTCTTTGTCTTGGCAATTTCCTCCAATGCGGTGCACGTTCCGTAGAAGATGGCTGCGTTCACAAGTCTCCCAATAACTTCCCCTACCTCATCGCTACGGTACAATTCCATCGCCACATGAGGAACAACTCTCGAAACTACCTCAGCTCGGTCTCTCTCCAAGATTTGCAGCTGGGATTTAAGATCATTGAGCTTATCAAAAAGGTTAATCTCCTGCTCAGCTAGCCTAGACCTTTCGACCTCCAGGCTTGTACATTTAGACTCGAGCGCAGCAATTTGGGCTCTATAAATGGAAACTTTGGACTCTTCAACCTTCAATTTATTACACCTCACCTGGGATTCTTTCAGTTGGCCTTCGAGTATGTCAATTTTGACTCGCATATCTTGAACGAAGGGATTCTTCTCAAAGTCTTCCATAACTTCTTTACATTTAGCCTCCAACTCATCATGTTCCTGATCCCTAGCTTTTTCTTTAGCTAAGATATCATCCATTTTTACCCTCACATCCAACAACGTTTGCATTAGTTCCCTTGTTCTCGAATTAAGATGATTATCCAAAACAGCCTGCCTAGCGTAACTTTTGGAGTGAAAGTCACAAAGTTCTTCAATAGACATGTTATTTAAGACTCCTTTCCAACTGGTAGGCGTCATTTTGTCAACCAATTGTCGACAGGCATGTGCATCAGGAAGTTCCACAACATCGGGAAGGCCTAAAAAAGAAAGGAAAACAAGTTATATGATGCATGGCATTTGATACGTATGAAAGATGTTAGCTTACTTGGAGTAGGATCATCAGGAATCGTTAGAGGAGTGGGTATAAAGGTTTTGGAGTGCGATCCATTGGGCTTCACAACTCTCGCTGGAGGAGTAGGGAGGGCTAATTTCCTCTTCGGAGGGTTCCTTACAGACATGGCAACCTTTGTTTTCCTACTTCTCTTATCTGAAACACCGGAGGACCTTGCGAGCCTCGTTTGAAATTCCTTGATAAGGGGATCATCGGAATCTGCAACAGTTTCCACGAACTGTGGAGTTTTGTCATTCTCAATTGACATGGACGGAGACCCTATCCCGTAGCTTATATTTTCTGGCTCTTTAGGGACAAAACTAACTTCCCTAGTACCACGAGCCACAACGAAGTTCCTGAATGCCATCCCTACAGAAAAACAAAAAGAAGAGATAAATATCATCAGATAAGTCATTTACTTTATTTTAATAGGTATATACATACTTTTCCCATTGCAGATTATCTCAGGTTCCAAGGGAGAACCTTCCCAATGATCTACAATCCCCGCCATAAACAGTATCGGCTCAGGAAATGTTTGCACATCAAATGGGTGACGTTCAAGACGTTGGTAGAGGGAATAGCTTCTTACGAAGTGAGGCAAAGGATCATCAAAGCGTTTCTCGTCAAAACGATTGTCTTTGTCTAACAATGCTGGATATTGGGGAGGTATGATACTATCTTGCACATAGAAAAACAGACCTTTCCATTTTCTTATATTGGCAAAAGGTTTTGTTATTAAACAGGGCACATCAGGTTCACTTCTTTTACCTAAGGTTAACCAATCACCACCAGGGCAAAGGTTGATAAAGCCTCTAAGCACGTTAAGCGTGGGCTCATAACCATAGGCTTTGCATACGACAATGTAGGTGGTTAGTTTGGCTAAGCCGAATGGGTTCAACCTGGAAATATGTACTTGATAATACTGTAAAAATTCTAAGATTAGTGGATGAATAGGAATCCTAAAGTTGGATTCTGTAAAAGCATGAACATATAACCCAACATACCCAGTTGGAGTGTCAAAAATACTTTGGTTTTTGTTTGGGAGTATCACTTTATACTTTTTTAGTGTGGGATATTTTTCAAAAAAATCCGCCAAAGCCTGTTCTGATAAGGTACACTTTTGTTCCCTAATGATTCTTTTTGCCGCCATACTCATCTTGTATTTGTAGCAATGAGAACGAAGAGGGATAATTACCTTAAATCTCTGAAGAAGCACAAAGCACATTATTGTGTATGTGTATTTTGGGTGCAAAGAAAAAGTATGATCAGGTAGGGATTAGAAAGAGTTTATGCATATCTATTGACAATTTACCCTGACCGTCCACGTGTACTCATAGTTTGAGTAGTATACGGATTTCAAACTGTTTTTTCAATTACGAAAAGAAGTTTGAAGATACCGATATAGTAGCTGCTGCAGCCTAGGGTGTAGTAGTTGGAGAATTATTAGCCGCATTTATTGCGCAGAATTTGTTTAAACACTTATCTTCATTTCGTCCGAATTTGTGATAAATGGGATAGAGTGTAGCAGGTTTTTTGAGTCGAATGCAATTTATACTCGTACATATATATCACTTTCGACTGGGGGGCTTGATGATGTACCCTCCTAACGGGTCGAAGGACTCCCCTTCGAGCCTGTAGAAAGCCCTCCCTTCGGAGGCCCAGGTTAATCTTCTAACACGTTTCATTGGCGTAAAACCATTCGCCTGCGAACTGGTTACCATGTGGGAATCCGCCAATCGAAGCCCTAAGCCCTTCGGGGTATTCCTGACGAAGGGACTAGCACGAAGGACCATCCTGACCTGGTCAAACCCACGTCTCCTCTATCCCTTGGCTTTCCCGCCAAAACAGAGATCGTGGGCTACAAAGCCCTAGCGGTTACCACTTTCCATAGGACGCCCCCATGATCTCCGAACTATGTGCAACCGCCCACTATGCCCTATTTATCCCCTATAAATAGCATAGTCGGGCAAAAAACTAAGTAAGTTAACTTCACTCTCTAAATTTACGACCTACATTACCATTACACATACTTACTCGCACGCCGGAGGTGGTTCGCAGGGTCCAACCCCTGCGCAATCACTTAACGTAGTGTCTTGGTATTTCTTATTTTCAGGTTAAGAACAAGCTTGGCGCAATCTCAACACCCCATTATTCCTTTGATCACCATCGAAGGCTTGGTTGGCAATTATTTGGTCAATCAGGTATCATATCATAACCCTAACTCTTCACTAAAACCCTAAAACCGATTACTTACTCTCACGCCGGAGGATAATCGTGGGAGACAATCCCACGATAAGCCTAACGGTGTTTTTTGTTCTCTTAGTGCGCAGGTCTCAAGCATTAAGATCCAATTGATACGGGAACAGGAATCCAAACAAGGAACGCCCAACTTTTGTATCAACAAGTGGTGCCATCCGTGAGACCAGACACTAAGAACTCTACGAAGAACTAGAATGACAAAGCACAGAAACCTAAATCAGCGGACTCCGCAAGCGAAGAAAACACATGGTGACCTACAGGGGCAGAAGCAGCAAATTGATTCAGCCCCTAAGCAGGCCTCTGGAAGAACCAGTGCGCCCAAAAACCTAGGATCATACTCAGATCTGGCCTTTACTACAGTAAAACCGCTCACAAGGACTACCCATGCTACTACAACAACCACTAGCGCAGAAGATCTACAGCGCACTCCTTTCACCATGCCAGAACTAGACCTCACTGAGCCGCCAAATGCGCCTGTAAAACCCGAAAATTTAAAACATGCAAAAAATACCGAATTACCCCTGAAACTTTAAAAATTAATTAAAGCTTATATAAGTGCCAAATAAATTACAAAACCTTTGTAATTAAACCATATATGAAATAAAATAATTATAGGTCATCATTTAAATTTTTGTACATGCTATAAAAATATTTTGTAACACATTATAAGTCATTTGGACCAAATTATATATATATAAAATTTGTTTTATTGATTCTAATTAATTAAATACAAGATAAGTATGGAAATAAATTAGGAAAATGTGTCAAATTTAATTTCTTGATTTGGTCTATTGATTGGCCGAAATTATGGCCTCAACCCTCCCCCTAGGACCGGATCTTCACTCAATATAATTTATATTCCATTATTTCTTCCTATTTTCCAAAACCGAGTAAACCCTAAACACAAACAAATTCGTTTTTCATTCATACGAATTTCTGGAGGTCCAAGACTATTTTTCCTGAGTTCATCATATTGCTAGGAAGCCAAGAAAATTGGCCATTCGATTTATAAAGCCCTGAATCTTTTATTGTCGAATTTTGTTCAAAAGTGAGGTAATATTCCATTTTAATTCCTTCGACCCTTGTAAAATTCTTTTTCTATTTTTCCTGAGTTCCTTACATCATATATGATCTGTGAAAATTGATTCCAAGGTTTTTTGGTCGCGTTTGTGCTCGTGGGAATTTTGGTGTTGTTTTATTCATTCCGAGAGAAGTATTTTCGCCCAGCCTATTCTACACGTTCCATATTGGGTTTGGTATTTTTCTCACGTCTCTTACATCATATAAGGTCTAAATAAAATGCTAAAACTGAACCATGCATGCTCTATGAATTATTTGCGAATTAAACCTTAAAAACGTGATAAAATACTAAATAATCATGTACGAATTTTCTGGGTGCAAGACTAAATTTTTCTGAGCTCTATATAATCCATATAACCTGGGAAAAATGTCCATTCGAATTTACATGGCCTATAAAAGTCGTGGTGGAATTATTTGTAAAACCGGATTTACGAAAAATAAAGAAAAGAAAGAAAATAAAATAAAAACCCTAGTGTAATTCGATTAGGGTTAGGGTTTGTTTTAATATTCTGGTCCTTAATGATGAGTTTAAGGTTGTTGGAAATGATGGTGTAATGATTGGGATATATGTTAGGGTTTTGGTTTGTTTTATTAATTAACGATTGAAAAATAAAAGATAAGGGGTGTTTTGTAAATTATGAAACTTGTGGGGGTATTTTTAGAATATTATTTGGACTATATATATTTCGTATAAAATATAAGTAGAGGGTCTCATGTGTAAAATTTTGCATTTAAAAGGTTTATTTTGATTAATTATATATATATATATATATATATATATATATATATATATATATATATATATATATATATATATATATATATATATATATATATATAAATTCGATATGTAATTAAATAAAAGAGAGGGAATAAAAATGTGATTTCTGGAAATTTAAGATTGATTTGAGTAATAAATTATATTCAGGGGGTAATGTGTAATTTTGGTAATTTAATGGCTTAATATGTAATTATTAATAATTAAAGGTTGAAATTGTAAATTAAAGGACTTAATTTGTAACTTTGATAACTTGAGGGACTTGTTGTGTAAATTATGGATAATTGAAAGGGTGTTCGTTCAACATATTAAAATAAGTGCATATTGTGTAAGATTGGAAAACAAAGGGTTTAATGTGTAATTATAAGTACCATAGGGTTTAAAATGTAATTTATGTAATTACAAGGGTATAAAATGTAAATTATGAAATATAAGGGACTAAATGAGTAATTCTGGATAACTTAAGATTTGAATGAGTTAATTATGATATTTTCACTTTAAACCTCCATCTTTGATATATTTACAATTATAACCCTGAACTATGAAACTTGTCATAATTAACCCTGAACTTGTATAACTTGTCAAAATGAACATGACTTCCATAATAAGCCTACATTAATGACTTAACTTGAATTATATCACTTGAATCTTGCTAAGTATGGAAACTTACTAATTCTGGAAACCTGTTAAGAATAGAAACCTGCTAAAAATAGAAAGTCACTTATAATGGGAAGATAACTGAAACCCCTTTCGTATTTCTGTCTTCTACTCCTTTAGGTTCGAGGAGGGAGTGATTTTGATCCCTGTCAGCTACTCTTGTGTTTGTGCTTGCTATTTGAATAAGGTACAGATATTCTGCCCTTTTTAGTAAGGTGCCTTCGTTCTCTTTTGATTATTGATCTTGATTCGTATTAGGATTTTCCGATGCCATTGCTATGTTTTCCCTACTTGTGAACCTTGATCTGTTGTACTTGTTCTTGAACCTTTGTTTAAACCCTTGTCTTGATCTTTGGTTTACACCTTGTTCTGAACCTTGCCATGAACCTTGATATGAACCCTGCCATGAACCTTGATATGAACCCTAACATAAAACCTTGACTTGAACCATGATACTTTTGATATTATAACTGGATGAGAAAACCTTTTTTTTAAATGATTCATGAAAATGTTTTAAGAAACTATTCGTAAGGCTATCTTTATAGAAACCATTTTAAAAGACCTTTTTTTTTTATGAAACTGTTTTAAAGATCACTTTTATGAAAGTCATTATTAAAGGATTTCTTTTCAACACCTATGATATGGACTTGTAATATAAACTGTTAAAATGAACTTTTAAACAAATTGATATTGACTTCCTGATATCGACCTTCCTGATATTGAACCTCCTTGATATTGACCTCCCTGATATTGAACCTTTGGACTACCTGATATGGAACCCTCGGATATGAACCTTCTGATCTCCTGTCTTGAACCCTGATATGGAACTTGATTCTGAACAACTTGATACTTGACACCTGATACTTGACACTTGACACTTGATACTTGACCTTGACCCACAGTTTGATATTACGAGCCACCCACCAGGCATGAGGTGTTCATGTCCTTGTCATTGATGCACCGATGACTTGACTCTAGGGTAGGAGAGAGATGTCCTATCCCGTCCCTGACTTGATTATATGGCGTGTATTGGTAGACTCTGGCCACCTGGGGCGTATGGATGCATCCTAGACTTGACCTGATTTGTTTACTTGTTATACCTGGTGACTGATGGTGTGTGCGATGCACGTCTTTCACAACCCCTGGGAGCTCATGACTCCAACCCTGAGAGGTAACCCCTCACCCTGTACTTGGTACCGAGGTCTCCCCTCCGTACACCCTGATTACTGGACTTGATATGATTTCTGATTTCTGGGCTCGTAGTGGATTTCTGTTACCCTTACACTTACCCGTATTACTTTCCTTAACTTTGACATATTTACATGACCTTGATATCACTTATCTTTCATTACTGTTACATTATACTTGTACCTTGACTCTGACCGGTTCGTATTTCTCTTCCTGTTCTTTATTCTATATTATTGCTTTGTTTCTGTTATATCTGTTCACTGAGCTCTCGTAGCTCAGCCGCATTTCTTTTCCTGCGGCAGGTACATTTAAGCTAGGAGCTGGGTTTTAGCTTGGGATGAGAGCAACTTGTGTGAAGTTTAGACCTTGTCATTCTAGTGTGACCATTTGGATATTATTTCTGTTATGCCATTGTTTGGGCATTTTGGATTCTGTTTTTTTTTTACTTCGTTATTTCTGTCTTGCACTTGATATAAGTCGTGTTGACTTATTTTCCTTTGGATTTTAATGTTAAGGCTTCCGCTATTTTATTTCTTGAATGCTTGTATCTGATATGAAACCATGTACTTGTGACACCTTTACCCTTGACGGGTTGGGGTGTTACAATTTATGGTATCAGAGATAAGGCTTTAGAAACCCTTAGAGCTTAGGCTTGACCTGTGAGGATTGGGTAGACATTAGGTTTCCGCACGCGCACTCTCTTTTCCTGTTATGCTCTGTCATCTTTCCTTGATTCTGCTCTGTCATATTTTCCTGTTCTGCTATGTCATTCTTCATGTTCTGTTCTGTCATATTTTCTTGATCGTCGGCTTAATTCGGAGTTTGCGGATCCGTCAGCATGTTGCGATGCTGCTCGCAACATCGAGATTTTCATGAGGGCGTTGGTTACAAACGAGACCGTGTTGGCGACAAGGTGCAGCAACAGACTCAGAGTCGGGACGTCAAGGAGTATTCGGGCAAGAGCTACGACCAGAAGAAATCAGATTCGAGGGGCCGAGATTCGAGGTCAGTTTCTAAGCAGGATGGTGATCGTCAGGAGCGCAGCGTCAACCAAACGGCAGCGGAGAGATCATTCTTCTAGAGGCTATCAGCAAGATCGGGCTACTGGATCAAACTCGCAGAGGAGATCATCTGAGTACTCTACTTCCTTACCTGTTTGTGGTTCTTGTGGGAAAAACCATACTGGAGCTTGTCGTACGACGTCTGGTGCTTGTTTCAGATGTGGTTCTTCTGAGCATCAAGTGAGAAATTGTCCTAAGCAATCTACGTCAGCACTTGAGAAATTTCTTGATCCTCCTCCTCCTGCTCCTCATACCGGTCGTGTCTTTATGCTTTCTGGTGACCGGACTGATCGCGCGTCTGGTATGTCTTTGTTCTGTTTTCCATCCTGTTTCATTTCTGAGTCCTTGCAAATTTCGAGGACGAAATTTTTTTTTAAGAGGGGAAGAGTTGTAAAACCCGAAAATTTAAAACATGCAAAAATTACCAAATTACCCCTGAAACTTTAAAAATTAATTAAAGCTTATATAAGTGCCAAATAAATTACGAAACCTTTGTAAATAAACCATATATGAAATAAAATAATTATAGGTCATCATTTAAATTTTTGTGCATGCTATAAAAATATTTTGTAACACATTATAAGTCATTTGGACCAAATTATATATATATATATAAAATTTGTTTTATTGATTCTAATTAATTAAATACAAGATAAGTATTGAAATAAATTAGGAAAATGTGTCAAATTTAATTTCTTGATTTGGTCTATTGATTGGCCGAAATTATGGCCTCAACCCTCCCCCTAGGACCGGATCTTCACTCAATATAATTTATATTCCATTATTTCTTCCTATTTTCCAAAACCGAGTAAACCCTAAACATAAACAAATTCGTTTTTCATTCATACAAATTTTTGGAGGTCCAAGACTATTTTTCCTGAGTTCATCATATTGCTAGGAAGCCAAGAAAATTGGCCATTCGATTTATAAAGCCCTGAATCTTTTATTGTCGAATTTTGTTCAAAAGTGAGGTAATATTCCATTTTAATTCCTTCGACCCTTGTAAAATTCTTTTTCTATTTTTCCTGAGTTCCTTACATCATATATGATCTGTGAAAATTGATTCCAAGGTTTTTTGGTCGCGTTTGTGCTCGTGGGAATTTTGGTGTTGTTTTATTCATTCCGAGAGAAGTATTTTCGCCCAGCCTATTCTACACGTTCCATATTGGGTTTGGTATTTTTCTCACGTCTCTTACATCATATAAGGTCTAAATAAAATGCTAAAACTGAACCATGCATGCTCTATGAATTATTTGCGAATTAAACCTTAAAAACGTGATAAAATACTAAATAATCATGTACGAATTTTTTGGGTGCAAGACTAAATTTTTATGAGCTCTATATAATCCATATAACCTGGTAAAAATGTCCATTCGAATTTACATGGCCTATAAAAGTCGTGGTGGAATTATTTGTAAAACCGGATTTACGAAAAATAAAGAAAAGAAAGAAAATAAAATAAAAACCCTAGTGTAATTCGATTAGGGTTAGGGTTTGTTTTAATATTCTGGTCCTTAATGATTAGTTTAAGGTTGTTGGAAATGATGGTGTAATGATTGGGATATATGTTAGGGTTTTGGTTTGTTTTATTAATTAACGATTGAAAAATAAAAGATAAGGGGGTGTTTTGTAAATTATGAAACTTGTGGGGTATTTTTAGAATATTATTTGGACTATATATATTTCATATAAAATATAAGTAGAGGGTCTCATGTGTAAAATTTTGCATTTAAAAGGTTTATTTTCATTAATTATATATATATATATATATATATATATATATATATATATATATATATATATATATATATATTAATTCGATATGTAATTAAATAAAAGAGAGGGACTAAAAATGTGATTTCTGGAAATTTAAGATTGATTTGAGTAATAAATTATATTCAGGGGGTAATGTGTAATTTTGGTAATTTAATGGCTTAATATGTAATTATTAATAATTAAAGGTTGAAATTGTAAATTAAAGGACTTAATTTGTAACTTTGATAACTTGAGGGACTTGTTGTGTAAATTATGGATAATTGAAAGGGTGTTCGTTCAACATATTAAAATAAGTGCATATTGTGTAAGATTGGAAAACTAAGGGTTTAATGTGTAATTATAAGTACCATAGGGTTTAAAATGTAATTTATGTAATTACAAGGGTATAAAATGTAAATTATGAAATATAAGGGACTAAATGAGTAATTTTGGATAACTTAAGATTTGAATGAGTTAATTATGATATTTTCACTTTAAACCTCCATCTTTGATATATTTACAATTATAACCCTGAACTATGAAACTTGTCATAATTAACCCTGAACTTGTATAACTTGTCAAAATGAACATGACTTCCATAATAAGCCTACATTAATGACTTAACTTGAATTATATCACTTGAATCTTGCTAAGTATGGAAACTTACTAATTCTAGAAACCTGTTAAGAATAGAAACCTGCTAAAAATAGAAAGTCACTTATAATGGGAAGATAACTGAAACCCCTTTCGTATTTCTGTCTTCTACTCCTTTAGGTTCGAGGAGGGAGTGATTTTGATCCCTGTCAGCTACTCTTGTGTTTGTGCTTGCTATTTGAATAAGGTACAGATATTCTGCCCTTTTTAGTACGGTGCCTTCGTTCTCTTTTGATTATTGATCTTGATTCGTATTAGGATTTTCCGATGCCATTGCTATGTTTTCCCTGCTTGTGAACCTTGATTTGTTGTACTTGTTCTTGAACCTTTGTTTAAACCCTTGTCTTGATCTTTGGTTTACACCTTGTTCTGAACCTTGCCATGAACCTTGATATGAACCCTGCCATGAACCTTGATATGAACCCTACCATAAAACCTTGACTTGAACCATGATACTTTTGATATTATAACTGGATGAGAAAACCTTTTTTTTAAATGATTCATGAAAATGTTTTAAGAAACTATTCGTAAGGCTATCTTTATAGAAACCATTTTAAAAGACCTTTTTTTTATGAAACTGTTTTAAAGATCACTTTTATGAAAGTCATTATTAAAGGATTTCTTTTCAACACCTATGATATGGACTTGTAATATAAACTGTTAAAATGAACTTTTAAACAAATTGATATTGACTTCCTGATATCGACCTTCCTGATATTGAACCTCCCTGATATTGACCTCCCTGATATTGAACCTTTGGACTACCTGATATGGAACCCTCGGATATGAACCTTCTGATCTCCTGTCTTGAACCCTGATATGGAACTTGATTCTGAACAACTTGATACTTGACACCTGATACTTGACACTTGACACTTGACACTTGATACTTGACCTTGACCCACAGTTTGATATTACGAGCCACCCACCAGGCATGAGGTGTTCATGTCCTTGTCATTGATGCACCGATGACTTGACTCTAGGGTAGGAGAGAGATGTCCTATCCCGTCCCTGACTTGATTATATGGCGTGTATTGGTAGACTCTGGCCAACTGGGGCGTATGGATGCATCCTAGACTTGACCTGATTTGTTTACTTGTTATACCTGGTGACTGATGGTGTGTGCGATGCACGTCTTTCACAACCCCTGGGAGCTCATGACTCCAACCCTGAGAGGTAACCCCTCACCCTGTACTTGGTACCGAGGTCTCCCCTCCGTACACCCTGATTACTGGACTTGATATGATTTCTGATTTCTGGGCTCGTAGTGGATTTCTGTTACCCTTACACTTACCCGTATTACTTTCCTTAACTTTGACATATTTACATGACCTTGATATCACTTATCTTTCATTACTGTTACATTATACTTGTACCTTGACTCTGACCGGTTCGTATTTCTCTTCCTGTTCTTTATTCTATATTATTGCTTTGTTTCTGTTATATCTGTTCACTGAGCTCTCGTAGCTCAGCCGCATTTCTTTTCCTGCGGCAGGTACATTTAAGCTAGGTGCTGGGTTTTAGCTTGGGATGAGAGCAACTTGTGTGAAGTTTAGACCTTGTCATTCTAGTGTGACCATTTGGATATTATTTCTGTTATGCCATTGTTTGGGCATTTTGGATTCTGTTTTTTTTTTTACTTCGTTATTTCTGTCTTGCACTTGATATAAGTCGTGTTGACTTATTTTCCTTTGGATTTTAATGTTAAGGCTTCCGCTATTTTATTTCTTGAATGCTTGTATCTGATATGAAACCATGTACTTGTGACACCTTTACCCTTGACGGGTTGGGGTGTTACAGCGCCTATCCGAAACAAGGGTCCTGATTTGGAAACAGACATCCTCGCGCAAGAAGGAGTCACGCCTGAACTAGCGCCAAGAGATTTCGTATCTCAAAACTATGAAACCTTGGCTGCGCTTATGCGAGAGGAAGCAAAAAAGAGGTCAAGCCAGAGTCTGCAAGCCCGGCTCAACTTCGACCCTGAGCATGAAGCATCCCCACCGCGTTACCGAAAGGAAAGGCGCGAGAAGGATAGCCGCTGACACCCAGTGTTTACTAGGATCGGAAGGAAAGTTGTGGATAATGAAGCAGCCGACTTACAGTATCGTGAGGAGCATGAAGACGATGGACGGCGCACCAATGTCCACACTAGGCTTGGCAGACGCAGGATTCACGATAGACTTGGGCGACGGTGCTCCCCAAGCGAAAGCCCTTCAAGCTCGGATTCCGAGGATAGTCGGCACAAGCGCCGCAAAAGAGTAAGCTCATCCTCAAGTGACTCCTCGGACAACGAGGACGAAGAAACAGGACACTGGAAGTCCAGGAGAAGATACCGCGACCAGGAGGACGAAGATATGTCTCGTCCCTGGCGCCGCCAAAAGGTTGACGCATTCACTCGGCGCATCAGTGATTTTTCAGAAGATAAGAGAAGGCGCATGCCCGCTAATGTTATAACTTATGATGGGACAGGTGACCCTGACGACCACCTAAAAAATTTCGAATCAGTAGCTACCATCGAAAATTGGCCACAACCTGTGTGGTGCCACATGTTTAATTCTACATTAGTAGAGAATGCTCGGAACTGGTTCAGTAAGCTTCCACGTAGAAGCATCGACGGGTTTGAAGAGTTGCGGAAGGCGTTTCGTTTGAACTTTACTCAGAGGAAGAAGTGCGCCAAGAACCCTGTCGAACTCGCTAGGGTAAAACAGCGCCAAGGGGAATCCACAAGCGCTTATGTGGAGCGCTATAAGGACGAATGCATACATGTCAAGGCATGCCCCGAAATACTAAAGATCTCAGGGTTTATGAACGGAATCAATAACCCAGAACTTATCAAAAAGTTAAATGATAGGGTTCCCCAAACCTTTGACGAACTTATGAAGCACACGAGGTCCTTCATCCAAGGAGAAGCCGCCGCTGCGGATAGTAAGAAAGGCTACTCAAACTATAGGTCACAAGAACAGCCAAGGAGACAATCCAATGACCAGAGTAGCAATCGTAACAAAAGCTACCGCAGTCAGGGGGCAGACGAGAGAATGACAAGTATACCCCACTAACGAAGACTCCAAAGGAGATATTTGCGACGGAAGGCGCGAACTTTCCGAGACCCCCACCGATGCGCACCCCAGAAGATCGGCGCGTAGGGAACGGATACTGCGAGTATCATGGACAGAAGGGCCACACCACCAATGAGTGTGTCCAATTGCGCCAACTAATTGATAAGCTAGTAAAAGAAGGCAGATTGGACCATCTAGTTAAGAACATCAAGGATGGGAAAGACAAACAGAAGACCGGGGGCAAGAAAGAAGCACCTAAGGATAAGGCTGACATAATCTACATGATACAATCATGGCAGCGAAAGACTAGGCAAAAGGTCAGCCAGAAATTTTCTCATGGAAGCGAAATCTCTTTCCCCACCTTGGTTGCGGACAACGCAGTGGCGGAATCACTCACCATCGAGATAAATGCGGGGGGTCACGATATCCACCGCATGTATGTTGATGGAGGGGCATCAGCAGACATAATGTATGAGCATTGTTTCAAAAGATTGCGACCTGAGATACAAAGACAATTAAGCCCGGCCACGACGTCGTTGACTGGCTTCACGGGAGAAAAGATATGGCCCATGGGGCAACTACGACTACTAGTTGTTGTTGGTAATAAGGAACACTCAACGACAGCCTGGATGAATTTTATGGTGATCAGATCTCCTTCGCCATACAATGGCATTATCGGAAGACCAGGAATTTCGGCAATACGCGCAGTACCGTCCACAGCACATGGGATGCTCAAATTCCCGGTAGAAGGCGGCATTGTCACCATCTACAATAACGCCGCGCCACCTAGAGAGTGTAACACGATTACATGTGAGACGACGCACACCCCAGAACAGAGCGCATCTAAAGTATCAAACCTGAAGGTCGCAATTCATCCTGATTACCCGGAGCAAGAAGTATCGATCGGGGGATCGCTGTCTGATAAAGGCAGAGCTGCCGTGTGCGCACTCTTGCAAAAGAATCTGGATATCTTCGCATGGGAACCAAAGCACATGACTAGTGTGCCACACTCGATTGCAGAACACAAGTTGAAAATCCGACAAGGATACTCCCCAATACGGCAGAAAAAGCGCGGCCAGGCTCCAGAGCGCGCAAAAGCCATTCTAGAGGAAGTACACAAACTTGTTGACGCAGGTATCATGCGAGAGGTCTATTACCATGACTGGCTCTCTAATCCAGTGATGGTCAAGAAGAGTGATGGTAGTTGGCGGATGTGCGTGGATTTCACTGATCTCAACAAAGCATGCCCACAAGACTGCTACCTACTACCAGAGATAGACTGGAAGGTAGAATCTTTATGCGGATACCCCTTTAAATGTTTTTTAGACGCATACAAAGGGTACCACAAAATCCAAATGGCTAAAGAAGACGAGGAAAAAACAGCCTTCCACACAAGCCAAGGTGTCTACTGTTATACAAAGATGCCTTTTGGCCTAAAGAATGCGGGCGCCACCTACCAGCGATTGGTAGATAATGCACTTGAAAAGCAAGTGGGCCACAACCTAGAGGTCTATGTTGACGACCTTGTCATAAAAAGCCATACCGAAGGCGAATTGGTCCGTGACATTGAAGAAACATTTAGAACACTACGAAAGATCAACATGAAGTTAAATCCTAAGAAATGCACTTTTGGCGCTACAGAAGGCATGTTCCTTGGATACTTGATAGAACCTGATGGCATTAAACCATGCCCAGAAAAAACAGAGGCTGTCATCCAACTCCCTTCACCACGCACGTTGAAAGAAGTCCAGTCTCTGAATGGAAAACTAGCCGGATTGAACAGATTCCTGTCCAAATCAGCAGATAAGTCACTCCCCCTCTTTAAAACACTCAAGAAGTGTACAAAAAAGGGAGACTTTCGTTGGACTACAGAAGCGGAAGAAGCTTTTACACAGCTTAAGCAACATATAGCAGCGCTTCCCAAGCTAGTCGCACCCCGACCAGGGGAGGAGTTAATTGTGTATTTGTCTGCGACTCATGGAGCAGTCAGCGCGGTGCTACTGACAGATAGGAATTCCCTACAAACACCGGTATATTTTGTAAGTAAAGCGCTCAAGAAGACAGAGATTAACTATAGCCCAATGGAAAAGTTGGTCTTGGCATTAGTATTCGCCGCCAAAAGATTGCGCAGGTACTTTCAAGCACACCCAATAGCGGTGATCACAGACCAACCAATCAAGCAAGTTATCTCCAAACCCGACGCATCGGGGCGATTACAAAAGTGGAGTGTATTGCTAGGCGAGTATAACATCTCTTATAGACCACGCACTGCGGTTAAGGGGCAAATACTAGCAGACTTCATCATCGAAAAACCAGACACCGATGCTGCACCTCCACGGAGCGAGGTAGAACTACAAGAACCATGGGTCCTGTTCACGGATGGATCTTCATGCGTGGATGGGTCGGGCGCAGGCCTTATCCTCACCAATCCAGAAGGAATGGAATTCACTTACGCACTGCGCTTTGAATTCACAGCTACGAATAACGAGGCAGAATATGAAGCCCTAATTGCTGGATTACGCATTGCAACTCGAATGGGTGTACGCAACCTAGAAGCAAATGTGGATTCCCGATTAGTAGCCAACCATGTGTCGGGCGAATATGTGGCTAAAGAGGATAACATGGTGATGTGTCGTTGTATAGGTGATTATTCCTTATCAAGTTTTACATTTATATTTTGCCGACTTAACCTATAACAACACTAACGGGCAGTGTACCCGATCAATGTAGCCTAGTTGGTAAGTAGGGTGTCGATCACTAAGAGTGAGATTTCTAATATACTAATTCTAGAGGTATTCGACTCTTCTAAACTAACGTAAAGGGGGGTTCAGCCTGAGAGACTGGCACGAGTTTGGTTTTATACTAAACTAATTAAGTAAAACAAACAATACAAGTATGAAGACACCAAAGATAGGAAGAACATGTTAACCCAAGTTTAGTCATATAAGATTAAGTTTTGATAAGTTTCTAAAACATGTAGTGACGGTGCTCACGACTAGGCGCGGTCTATCCTAAATAGGCGAGGAAGGGGCATGGCGACCCAAGCAATGCTCAGCTAGACACAGAGGTTATCAATGCACTAATAAAAGTCACCAAAGCGTTGGCTCTAATCTTATCGGCGAGTAAACCCTTAATGATTACTTATGTCTATCCTATTCTAGATTCCATTTTAAGTCTTTTTGACTGACTAATCCTGTCACAATTAATCAGAACCCGCATAAAGCTGCTTAATGATTACCACGTTTATATATTATTTAGCCCTTAAGGAGCTTACATTAATCACGCAAATGATATTAATGAAGTATAAACTAATAAAGTAATCAAAACGAAGACTAAGCAACCAATCGAATTAGAAACTAATTAAACCATCAAATAATCATAAACTTGGCTAACACCAAAGGGTGTTAGCCCATAATCTCTGTAACAAAGTACATAAACATAATCATAATGAATAGAGTATGAAACATAGTGAATACGATACGCTAACCGAATGATTAAGTAATATAACAATGATTAGAGATGTTCTTCAAGGATGATTGGGTCTTCAATATTGATCTTCTACTGTTTGGAGAGGCTTTTGATCGTCTGGGAATGACCCTTAGGGTCCCCAATGATGCCCTAGTTCGTTACTGAGTTCGGTATTTATAGATTCTGAAATCTGGGTCGATACGGCGCATCTAGAGAGTTAGATGCGCCGCATCTATAAGTAAACGTAGCCTCCAAGTCTGAAACTGACCAGATACGGCGCATCTATAAATCTGATATGGAGCATCTCCCAATACGGCGCATCTAAAGACCAGATGCGCCGCATCTCCATCAGATACAGATAGATTTTCTTTTTCTCTTCGCGTGGCCGCTTGAATCACCTAAATCGGAGTCCGGATGAAGATTTTATGGCCAAAATACGAAAGCATCTTCAAGTGTCGACTTGTAATCTTGACTTCTTCATTAAGCTTCTAATCTTCACTTGATCTCTTGAATTCTTGGTAAGGATTGTATATGGCCGATACGGCGCATCGGGTTGGTCCGATGCGGCGTATCTAGGTAACTTCGCGTGGGGTCCAAGATTATAATATTCGCGAATATTCTTCAATATCTTGGATATCTGGTGAAGTCTTGAGAATGATACGCCGCATATCAGGAGCTTCATGCGGCGCATCTGGAGTAAAACAAGTTGGTTCTTCTCGTTGACCAAGGTTTCATATGCGGCGCATGGGATAAATCCATGCGGCGCATTCTTCAAAGTCAGGCAATGGTCTTCAATCTCTTCATTTCAGCAGACTTTTCCAATCTTGATCATTTTGCTCCATTTTTAGTCCATAATCGCTAAGTTTCACCAAATGCTTGTTTTTAACTGAGAATTACAAAAGTAAACGATTAAGTATTAATTCTCATACATAATATAATAAAACAAGTCAAATAAATAGGATAAATGATGATAATAAAATGTACTTATTTGAGTTCATCACATGGTTCAATACCTCGACAAGACCAAGTCACTTATCCAAGGTTTTGACAGGTTTACCATTAAACAAGTTCCTAGAGGTGAAAACAAAAAAGCAGATGCGCTAAGCAAGATCGCATCTACAAGCTTTGCGCACCTGTCAAAACAAGTGTTGGTGGAGATCCTAAAAAATAAATCCATCTCGGAGATGGAGATATCCACGGTAATAGAGGAGCAGAATCCTACGTGGATGACCCCTATTGTCGAATTTATAAGCAAAGGCATATTGCCCCATGAGCAGAAGGACGCTCGACGGATACGGCGCACAGCGCAGAGGTTCGAACTTCGAGATGGTATCCTATATCGGCGCTCATTTCTACAACCATGGCTTCGGTGCGTTGGACCTCTTCAGGCAGATTACGTACTCCGAGAGATCCACGCCGGTTCATGCAGTATGCATTCAGTACCACGGTCCGTCGTAGCATGAGCCTTGCGGTCAGGATACTACTGGCCCACTATGCATCGCGATGCGCGTGATGTGATAAAGAAATGTAGCGACTGCCAAGTTCATAGACCCATCCCGCGTCAACCACAACAAGAGCTAATGCCTATCACTTCGCCATGGCCATTCCATAAGTGGGGTATCGACATTGCGGGTCCCTTCCCTGTTGCAGCAGGGGGACTGAAATTTATTATTGTGGCTATAGACTACTTCACTAAGTGGATTGAGGCAAAAGCAGTGGCGACAATCACAGGTAATCAAGTAAAACGATTCGTTTGGGAAAATATTGTATGCCGCTTTGGATTACCTGGGGAAATCATTTCGGACAACGGAAAACAATTCCGCGATAACCCGTTCAAAGACTGGTGCGCAGAACTAAATATTACACAACACTTCGCGTCGGTTAAACACCCACAAACCAATGGTTTGGTTGAGCGCGCAAATCGTAGTCTGGGCGAAGGAATTAAAGCGCGCCTGGACAAACACAAAGGAAGATGGGTGGATGAATTGTCGCATGTCTTATGGGCGCACCGCACGACAATCAAAGTTAGCAATGGAGACACTCCCTTTTCTCTTGTCTATGGGACAGAAGCTGTCATACCAGCTGAAATTGGGATGCCAACTATTCGTACCGCGGAAGTTAATGTCGCAACCAATGACGACGAACGGCGTATAGACTTGGACCTATTGGAAGAAAGGCGTGAACGCGCAGCTATACGTGAGGCAAAAGCCAAGTCAAAAATGAAGGGATACTACGATGCTAAAGTTCGAAGCACCTCATTCAGACCAGGCGACTTTGTATATCGCGCTAATGATGCGAGCCACGCAGAAGATACAGGTAAACTTGGACCAAAGTGGGAGGGACCCTATGAGGTCGTTGAAGCACTAGGAAAAGGCGCGTACAAGCTGCGTGACATGGATGGCCGTGAGCTACAACGCACATGGAATATTTGCAATCTCAAGAGATGCTATCTTTAGGAAAGGTTACGACCCCACCCACGGACACTTCCGCACTTTAGTAAGTGCTCAATAAATATCCGTGTATTTACATTTTTGTTTCATCTAGGCAAATGTCTTTCTTTTTCCAAAAACTTGCAAGTATTAATTAAATGTCGCGGTTTCTAGCTAACTCCGCGACACACTTTACTTTGTTGTTTACATATTATTTATGTCTCAATATTGTTGTTATATTACCTTTTGCCTACATGGCGTGCATGCACTTATTAAAACCCACGATGGTAAAGGATGAGTAAACCTACTAAATAACTCGTTGAGTAAGAGGGTTGCAAACCCATCAACATCGGATCACGCATCCTTGTTAAACACCTCACTCTCAAGACGTTGGAGTAAGTTTATTGTGCATCCCACGACGGATACACAACAATGCACACTGTGCGCGTTTAACAAATTAGGAGTTAAGACTCTTAACCCCTCGATATGGTATTCGCAGTACGCTGCATGTCAGCCCATACACTTGTGAATTTCATATATATTCGCGCTTGACATTTAGTCATGAATTTCATACACGATTATGTTTATAAGTGATTATAGATTCCTGTAATCTTTTTTAAGTGTGGTTTGATTTTTAGACATAACATAGACGTCTTGTACACAAAGACAGATAACTAAGTACAAACATCATAACCACAATCACATACAATATGCGTACAATCGCACTTTCAAAATATCATTTTATTATGGACTACGAGTTCATACAAAGTATAGATTTAACATGCACATGTGCAACAAAATGTTAACCTATTACAAAACATCACCATGTAAAAACAATCTAAAGGCTGTGGGAGCGTCTAAGCTCTGAACTGCTAACATGGTACGCAGCACTCCCAGCTTCCTCAAGCTTCTTCAGGAGATCATGATCCTTGGGCGACACTATCGGTACGCTAACAGGTACTCCATCAGATCTTGGAATATGTGCAACACCAATACCACAAAGAATGGCCTTCCCCTTCACACCTTGCTTCTTCGCAAGCCTCATGGCATGGGCCTCTAAGGATTCCTTCAGTGGGATTTCCTTCTCGAGGGCAAAAGGATTTAAGATGTTGCGAGGACGAGCAAAGATAGGTACCTGCAGCTGCGACACATCCGGCTTAAGAAAGTAATCAGGTTGTGCCTCTGCGTCCTCCGCTGCGTGCCTGGCCAAGGTTAACCCCTCCATAATAACACCTATGGGGTAATCTTGATCGCGCTCCAGTTGAGCAATGTGAGGAAGATCCAACAGCTTCATCTTCTCCATAGCAGCGACAAGCTCATCATAGGCATCAGCATTATAACCTGGTACTTGTGCGGCAGGCACTGTCAATAACTTGCTCTCGGAAAGCTCCTCTATAGCCTGCGCTTTGCCACGTGCCAACGCACGCTCAACAACATCACCAAAGGCCTCCCTCACCTCTTGAGACTCCAGAGTACTCAAAGCAGCAAGGCGCAAACCATGGCTGATAAGCCACCTGCGCTCAGAAATTGAAGACACTAGGTGTGGGTACAGCTCTTCATCATACTCAATACTGAGATTGCGCAGCTTAACTTCCTGCCTCTCCAGCGACCCCTCCACAGCCTTACGAAAATCATCCAATCTAGAGAAGTGAGCGTTCTTGTTAAGCTCCATGTACTTCAAGACCCAAAGACAAGTGGCCTTGTAATCTGTTAACCGAGCACGCTCTTGGCTCACTTGGGCAAGTAATGACATCTTCTCTTCAGCAAGCTTCTGGGCATACGCATCTGTTACCTTTACCTCAGCCTGCGCATCAGCCAACTACGCCTTCAGAAGCGCAATCTCCTCATCTTTCTGCATACAGCGGCTACCTTCACCAGCATACCTTGATTGTAGTTGTGCAACTAAGGCGGCCTGGTGCGCAGCAGCCAAACCTAGCTCCTCTATCAGATGGTCCGTTGGCACATCCTCAAATGCCTTCGGCTCAGTCTCTTGGCTCTTCTGCGCAAGATCATCAGTATGTGAGGGACTCGCCTTGGGTGGCGAATTCCCAACACGCGCAGCATCATCATCAGCAGCTTCAACACTGCACGCAAATAACCAAGTTATTCTATAGTATCAACGCGGAATAAAGAACTGAAGATCTAAAGATACAAGTCTCATTACTTACTCGTGGGGAGGAGTTTCAGTTGGCGACGCATCCTCTTCTGATGATGATTACCCGCCAGAAATAACATGGCGCCTCCTTTTAGATGTACCCACGCCATCATCACCAGAAGTTTTCTTGTGCTTTATCCCTTGGCTTGCCTCCTCGGGCCCACTTTCAGCCATGGCAAACCCCACACTCTCTGACGAGTCTGTGCGCGATGGCTCTACCACAGGGTCTTGTACCCCAGGAGTTGGAAAACTGTGAATAGGAATCGCCTCTACAACAACTGGGGGACATTCTCTGGCTCCTCCTGTACGATCTCCATAGTGCGCCCCGCGGTAGCCTCCAGAACTGGCTCCTCACCTTCTCTTAAAGGGCGCACTCCTACGGTCACCTGTTTGGGTCTCGCCAAGCGCACCACGCTGAATAGATGCATCTCTGCGCAACAAACCACAAACAAACACAAAGATGGTTACAAAAGCTACAATAGTGAAGAGCGCTTACACTACTGAGCGAAGGAGAAGAAAGGACAAGCACCCACCCCGGTTATTCTCATCCAAAAAGGTTGGCACCTCGTCAGGACCTTTGAAGTAGTTGCGACTAATGCCCATATTGATGAAGCGAAAAGTGTACCGCTTTTAGGGGGTCATTTAAGCCCTAAATCGTATTTATTTGATCAAATATTGCCCTAAATCGTTCCTTTTGTCATTTTAGGTAATTTGGAGATAAAATCTGAAAAACGAAGCATTTTGGACGTTTTTGGAGCATAAAAGTGAAGAAAACGACAAAGTATCAAAAATATGCTGGAAAGTACATGTGACGGCGTCAAGTTCTATTGTGACGCCGTCAGCCCTTGATAAGCCAGAGAAATTTTGGAAGATTAAAGGGGGACGGCGTCAAGAAGGTCGTCAAGCCTTGATAAGCCAGGGAGGATTTTGGAGGATTAAAGAGGGACGGCGTCAGGAAGACCATCCGGGAACCCTAGCCACGGCGAGGTGACGGCGTCAAGATCTATAACGTGACGCCGTCAGCTACTAAACTCTATATATAGTTTTGCAATTTTTTGTCATTAGTGTGCAACTTTGTGAGGAGAAACCCTAAGATGAATTTTCTGCCATTTTTAAGGGTTTTATACCCTTGGATCTCCCATGTTTAATTGAAGATAAGTAATCATTTAATCATTCAATATGTCTATGTGTTGTTTGATTATATCTTGTTCTTGTCTTTTAATTAACATGCTAGACTAGATTTATCTTGTGTTTGCTTAGATCTAATGAAACCTAACTATTGATTATTGGTTATTAGTGTGTTATTAATTGTATTGGATGATTGTTTATCGATGTTAGGCTTAAGAAAACTGGCTAACCTCCTATACGGTAACTTGCTTGAACGTCTTAAGAAACATGAACCAATGCGTACTAAGGTTATTATGGTTGTATTTAATGCATGAGCGAATTCTAGTGATCCCATGTTAGGAGCTTCTTAGCCGGCTCGACATAGGAGTGAAGTAGGAGCTTGTAGAGTTGGGGAAGTACGTACGCCACCCCACGATTGGTATTAAGGAATACACCCGTCATCCACGCAATTAATACACACTAATCAACCGGTAAAAGATAGTTAGGGAGTAAGGAAATCTAAGTAAACACATTTCTCTCCATATAAGTTTCACAACCTTTTCATTTTCAGTTATTTTATTTTATTTGCATTTGTAGTTATTTGGGTTAGTTGACTAGCAACTAATTCCGCCCACTCCTTCAAACCCGAGATTTTACTTGCTTTCATAAAATTATAAAAATACAAAAAAAGAATCTTCCCTCACCCTTAGACCTATTAGAGTAGTTTTTCAATCCTAACGACACTATTCCCCTAGAGAACGATCAATCCCCCGGTACTTGCCACTTCACTATACTACATCGGTCAGGTACACTGCCTGGTGGGGATTGCAAGCCTCTTGAGATCCCTCGAGAGGTAAAACCTGTTGTAAGGTCGCAAAACCACGCATCACATATGCACCAAAAACTCTTCTGGGTAAGCATTGATAGGGATGCGATTGGCGTTAATCGTTTCCGCATCATCTGCGTTATACACTCCGGGGATGGGGCGCTCATCCTTCGGTAATGACTCTTGGGTATAGAACTCAAAATCCCATGGAAAAAATGCGTCATCAACCCAAAAGAAGTTCTCCCTCCAATTCCTAAGTGCGTCTAACTTTTCCGTATAGCACTGCAGTCGCCCTGCGCGCTTGGAAAAGGACACCCACCCGTTTGACCACGACGAGTGATAAAACGCGCGGAACAGATGGATTGTGGGGTTAATCGCCAACAAGCGACAATTTACTTCAAAATTTGTTATTTTTGCTGCACCTATACAGTGCAGTTGGGAAATATGGAGGCGATAGTAGTTTAAAACATCGCACAAGAATAGAGAAATGGGCACAGGTTGGTTAGCGAATTCAAAGAAGCGTGTGTATACCCCTACTTTCCCTTCAGGGAAGTTCGCTATGGACGCAGTCGCCACCGGAACCACCGGGTGCAACGCGATCGGGATATAATAATCCGAGGTGAACAGACGAAGTTCGTCCTCGGTTATATCGGATGTAAAGTCGGATAATTGAAGAACCATGGTTAGAATTCAATGGATTCTGCAGCGCACGCACTATTACCTTAAGAGTTGTTGATTTCTTGTTCGCTATTTAGAGTTTTTAACAATGGTGGCAATGGACGTTTTTACTGTGATAGCCACAGTGAAATGGAGACAACACTTTATATAGGGTTACATGCTCTCATGGATGATTGACATGTGTAACCCACTTGCTCTAATCGTGTGGCTGGGAGATCAAGAGGTAAAACACTTTTTCACCCACCCCTCACGATTTACGAGGGATATTCAGATTTACTTGGACTAGATTCATCGTATTGCTTTTTTGGGCGGGAAACACTTGAAGCTTCCCCGCTACGCATCCTGGAATATTTTTTCGCTACAGTTGTTAGTCTAGCATCCGCAGTTTCACCTTGCGCATACTAGACTGGGGGGACATGATGACGTATAGTCCGCATTCGGGTCACGAACCCGACCAATACTCAAGCCCATCACGCGTGGGCTATCACGATAAAGATTTGGGCTTACAACGGCCCAAATCCGAAATCTATTATTGGCCTTGATATAGGATCTCTTATTTACGGGATAAGGATCAAGGGACCGAATAAGGAGGGATATGCCGAAGAGTAAGGAACACGAAACCAACAAGGATTTCGTGTGTATATAAAGGGCATCTCGGCTCTCATTAAAGGTATTATATCATAACCCTAACTCTTCACTAAAACCCTAAAACTGATTACTTACTCTCACGCCGGAGGATAATCGTGAGAGACAATCCCACGATAAGCCTAACGGTGTTTTTTGTTCTCTTAGTGCGCAGGTCTCAAGCATTAAGATCCAATTAATACGGGAACAAGAATCCAAACAAGGAACGCCCAAATTTTGTATCAACATTGGCGTATGTGTCCGGACGGCCAGACGGAATGAAACCATCCGGCATACACCGGAAGGTACCTAGATCATCCGGACGATACAGCTGTAAACAATAGGACAAGTGGCATCACCTTTTGACAGATGGCAGCAGCAGACATAATCCCAGGATTTACGGGATTATGTCTAGGACATGTTCCCAGAAAATCCGCCGCCGCCATTTCAGGTACCAAGGCTGGGTACTATAAATACCCAGTTCATTTACTACTCTCAACCAACTTTATCACCTACATTTACTCTCATTTAATGTTTAGAGTCTTTCGGAATATCCGATACTTATTCTCACGCCGGAGGTGGGTCCTGGGATAACACCTGGGGCGAGCCTAACGCGTGCTGTTGTGTGCAGATATCCGAAAGACCCTACAAAGCCGAAGGGAGTGATATATCAGCCTTGAGGAAGAACATTCATATAGTTCATCCGAAAGACCCCAATTGTTTGTCTGAAGTGATTGCAAGAAATTACTTCAACACTAGACGAGTACCCGTGCATAGCAACGGGATTTTATAACGGCAGATAGTTATAGATAGTGATAAAAAGAAAAGTTTATGGGTTATAAACGAAAAATAACCCGGTTCGACCCAGCCGGTTCCACCAGTTGAATCGGTTCCGGTCGAAAAAACGGGTCAAATTAAACCGGTTTTTATATTTTCAAAACCCGGTTAGACATACCGGGTTTGAAGTTACCCGGATCAACCCGATTCTCGAGATATATGTATACTTTTTTTTGTATAATTTTTGTGGATGACCGGGTTGACCCGGTGGTCGAACCGGTAACCTGGTAACTCGATCGGGTCGATTAGAGACTCGGTTTTCAAAAACATTAATTAAACACTAACACTATTTAAACTGAATGAAAATAAGATAGGTTATAAACGAAAATAATAATAAAAGTTTATGTCTTCCATAAATAATTTACTTAATTTTTCCATTTTTCCATAATAGTATAGATATAGATATACTTATTTGTGTAATTGATGTTTGAAGCTAAAACTTAGACTCAGGCTCATTTAATAAATGAGCCTTAAAGTAAGCTTGAACTCGTTTTTACCGACTTTTTACTGAACCGATTATGAGAAGCTCAGTTTATTTATACCCACACATTTTATTATGTTCAAGATAGTTACATATTTATAAACCACTGCCCACGTGGTACAAGACTCGTTACTATCATCACCGAAGTGCAAGAATTTTAAGTTTGAATTCTGCTTGATGCAAACAAGACCGCACCAACTTTTTCAAGAAGAAATTACTTTTACCCAATTTAAATGATTTTATTCGGTTTGAGGCTATGTGGCGATGGGTTCGAACCCTATGAATTAGTTAGTTAAAAGATCATAAATTTCTTTTTTTATCTTTACTACATATATATATATTTTTTTTGTCAAACTTTGGTATTTTTTAAAAACATACAAACTTAAAGAATAAGTTATCTTGTATGTACTTGATAATGGTCCAGAGCTTTTGACTACATAGCAAAAATGGTCCGGAGCTTAAGATCTTATAGGATCCCGATATTTACTATAGGATCTTATGATCAAATCCGATCCGATTTTACTTTTCTCGAACCACAAACTAAAAAGTTAACTACAAAGTTATAATTTAGGACAATATTTTCATGAAAATTTCTTTCGTAGATTTGTTATAAAATTAAAAAGGCTATTCGATATTGAAAATGAGAACATGATCTTGATCTTGAAAAGCATCTCTTTTTTCTTTAAAAAAAAAAAGTGACGGCAAGTGACGGCGGCTCGGAAGTAAAAAGAGTTTTGCAAGCATCGTAACCGCCTTTTGGGCCACAAACAACAAACTCCCTCATTTGATCTTGGAATCATTTCAGCCTGACGGAACTAAAATAATGGGAGCAAATCCGGAGCTTGAAAGCCTCTTCCCTGAGAAAAAACGTTCCAGAAACCCATTCGTTCCAATTGGTATGTATTTCAGATTATTATTTTAAAATTCGTTTACCATCTGAAATCCTTTCATTCAAATGCTATTGTTTATTTGAGTATTTAGAACCATGCTCAACTTATGTAATTGTACAAGATTAGTGAGACCATGGATTTAGGTCATTCTCGGTTTATTTGAGTGAGTATTTTGTTCCATTACCATGTTTGCATCTATCTAGATGTCATCATCACTTCCTCCTGTACCATAGGTGGAGAAACCCTGACTCCGTACACCCGTGGGTTTCAACTTACTAGGGGGAATAGGCTGCCTTCAAAGTTGCCACCTGTACCATACAATGTTTTGTGTTTAGAAATATGTGATCAACGGTTTCGTAAGGAATTTTTTTTAGGATAGGTTGTTGATGTCCATTGTTGCCATTCTTATACTTATGTCAACTTTTGAGAGTTGCTGATTTATCATGCCGGGTTTCTCCCTCAGGACTGTGAGGAAGTCCATCTAATAGTTGCACAACTGCACTAATGAATAATAATAATACTCACAGGGCACAGTTAATAGTCTTCTATACTCAAGTCTTTATTTATATTTTCGCTCCCAATGTTTATCATTGGCGTCTGTGCTGTTGCTGTCACTTGTCTTAGAGGCTCATGGATAGGCGTTCAAAACGGCGTGTTGATCAGTTTCTTAGGAGGCTTATGTTTTTGAGAGTCATTGGAGCTAAAAATTCCGAAATGGAAACCCAAACGAACCAAATGTTGAATTGAATCGTACCAGTACCAAAATTGGAATAAGACTTAATCAGAAATGCCAAAAAATATCATTTTCGTAGAGCAGAAATAGACGCACATGAACATGGCAGATATATTGATTGTGCATTATGTTGTGTGGAACTACAAAATAAGTGGGAACCGTATGTTGTCTATCATATGACTATGAGGCTGCTATATTTGGCAACTATACATCTATAATCTATAATATGAACACCTGTAATTTCTTGAGCACAATTTATGGGGGGTATTTGGATTTATGCTTTGTTGGTTATTGCAACTTTCTATCACAATAGTCAATTTTGAGTGTTTAGAACTTTAGATAAACAATATGTGCTTCTTATTATCTGATTATATAGGGGCTCAGATAAGTACTTTTAATAATCCATTTCATATTACGTTGAACGTAACTGAGTATATTGGAGAAAAATTGATTTATGGTTTTACCCATTTTTAACCTTATCTGAAGACTTTTAATTCCAATTTCACAAGAATTCTCTGCCTTCTCACAAAAATGTCAATTTGTTCATATTATTTATAAGTTTCGTTAATAGCTTCTTTTCTTCAAATGCGAAACTCATCCAAATACAATTTCCTAACGGTTTATAAACGGGTAAACGGATGAGGTTTTTCCTGTTGAGGTTACGGGGAGGGGGAGCCTTTTTGATTCAGATGTACGCGGCCTCACCTCCAAATGTACATACCTAGCGAGGTTTGAACCCTTGACCTCTTGTGAGGAAACCAAAGATCTTACCACTAGGCCATTAGGTGGCGGTTCTCCTAACGGTTTATGTGATTTTAATTATTGGTGCCGGTCACTTTCAATTTGCGCATCCAAGCATTCACTAATTATGCATACCAGTTTGGGGGTTCTATCTTCATAGAAGAATTCTGATATGTCATTCCACACTTTAGTAATGCTAGTGTCTATTGCTACAGTAAGATATATGAAGAGCATGTAACTGTAAGAAAATCAGAGATAATGTTAGTTTGATGCTCTAAGAATACAACAAAATGATCATTTTAGTCGGGTTATCTATCAGTTGAATTGAGATGGTAAGGAGTGGCTTAATGACTTGACTATAATGTCAAGATTTGCGCTTCAAACATTTTAGGCTCAAAATTCTCATGACTGCATTGTACTGATATAGATAGATGGTCTAGTAACTGTAAAGCAATATGAGAAGGAATAAGTTGTTTTAAAGATAGTATAATCCGTAAGAATGTTTGATAAACATACTGGATGACAAACCTGATATATAGAATCGAGTCATTAAGATGGTATTGGTGCTATCTTGCACAATAAGGCAATTGTTAGGGTGCGTTTAGTTGGAGAAAAAAATCTCTTGTTTTCTATCTCTAGTTTTGTAAACATTTGGAAGGGAAATTTATCTTCAAAAAACACTTGAAAATATAGAAAATGCGTTTAGTTGATGTTTGTATTTTCTATTTTGAAGAAGGGGAGGGAGGGTTGTGGGTTACAAAGGAAAACAACTAAAATTTGTTTTGTAATTTTACTTGTTAAGTTAGGAAATAGGGGATTTTGTGTTTTGCAAAACATTTTATTGGAAAACGCTTATTTGAACGCGATATCTGTTTTCCTTGTTTTTCACAAAACATTTTGTGGAAAATAAGGGTGTTTTCCCCCAACTAAACGCACCCTTAGTATTTGTTTTCTCACTGTTTTGTATCTGCAATATTTACTTCCCCTGTTTGGTGTTTTAGGTGCCTTAATTACAGCCGGGGTGCTCACAGCTGGTTTGATTAGCTTCAAGCAAGGGAACTCCAAGTTGGGTCAGACATTAATGAGGGCTCGTGTAGTGGCTCAGGGTGGAACCGTTGCACTCATGGTTGGCACTGCAGCATACTATGGTGAGAAATTCTAATTGGTTTAACGGATATGTGATCATTACTTTGTCATCTTTTGGTAGTTCTGGGAGGGAATCTGCATTAGCAAAGGACAGAATGCAATGTTTGGCACATCCTTGTGTTTTTAATGTTATCACTTCACATGTGCTGTTAAACTGATGAATAATTGTTTTTTGAGTGAAATATGGACCATACACAGAATTGTTTTTATCTGATATATGTAATAACACAGGCCTAGGCATTGATTGGTGACCACTTTAATTTTCCTGTGCATTCTTTAAATATATACACTTTGATCAGAAAAGTAGTGTTTTAAGTTGGTTTACCAAAACTCGCAAACGAGAATTATAAGGCGAAAACTCTGCCTCCCTGTATTTAGGCTGACAAAACTAATGATTTAGAAAATCACTGTAATATATTGATGATTTGTCTACATATGGTTGTAAACAAATTGAGCCAAGCTTAAGCACCTCGGGTTGAATTGCCCCATGCAACCTTCGGTCTAACTTTAGATAGTTCAATAAGTCTACTTTTTTACCCCATGCAACCTTGAGTTCAATTCGAGGAACACCTTACCCCTCACAAGTTCTAAAATATCCATCATGATTATGTTTGGTAAGGTTATACCTGTCTAAAACTAGATAGCAAAAGAAAATAATGTAAACATGATAATGAATCAAACAAAACTCAATTGACCCAAAATATCATTTAGCTTGAAAAACTGAGTACGAATTCGAGTCAAATTTTCATCAACTAGAACATTGGTCATTTGATTTAAGTTCTTGTATTCAAATTCGATAAAAGTTTTAAGTGGATTGAGTGATAAAAACTTGATAAACGTTTGACTCATTTAATTCAACATATATGTAAACAAGTTTCAAATGCTCTTGCAATTTTAATCATTATCCCCTAAAACTGAAATAAATTATGACCACATCCATAGTAGACCAAAAAAGAAAAATATTTTCGAACGTGCGATTTGTTCACATTATATAATTGGCCGGTGTGATGAGAAATGCGCACATCAAGTGTACATAATTAAATCAAAGTGGTTGTCATTAAAATTCTAGCGTACTCAAACAAAGCAATTGACATGTTACTCCACTCTTCAAGATAAATCCAAAACCACACTTGCAAGCAACCATCTCATTAACCGATTACAATTTAATTATTCCTCTTACCTCTCATAATTATAGTCGGGTTTATCATCTTTATATACGTAAAAAACGAGTTAAATGGATAAGGTTTTTCTGTTGGGGCTATCTGGAGAGGGCGAGTCGTTTGACTCAGATATACGCGATTTAATTGTGATATCGTTAATGTTTTTGACATTTCCCTCGCTCTCAGATGTGTAAATGGTGAGGTTGAACTCTAAACCTTAAGTAAGAAGTTTATGAGTCTTAAGCACTACGATGATACTTCATCTCTATAAGCATCTCACATGTTTAATTTTTCTGTGTTAGCCTAATAGTAGAATGATACACTAATCCAAGAGGTTGTTAGTAACTAAAGGACTTACGTCCTAATGGTATCATATGTTGTGTGAGAAGCTCCACAACTAAATAATTGTGGGTTCAAGTCATGCTCAGGACATGTGAGATAGATTTGTGGTGTATACGTTGTGAGATAAACAGTTGTCGTTATTAAATTAAAACAAAAAAAGAAAAATAAAAAAAATAAAAAGGAGGTTGTTAGTAAAAATGTGTGAATAACTGACTTTTTAGAATACAAAACTTCTAAAATCCTATCAATGGACAATCGTTTAGCGCATCTTTTGATACTAGAAATATATATATTTAACACACGGTTACATGCATCACGTATTCGCAAAATCCTATCAATATATTGCCCAACTAAAATTAGTAAAATGATACATATTGTCATCTATATTATATAATAAAATAAAGTTTTGCACAAGTGCTCTAAAGCACGAGCATTAAAAAAATTATTAATGTCCTTTCATAATTAGAGCCAATGTACAAACACCCCAAAACACTATTTCTTTCAAAGCCAGAGTAAACACAGTCAAACTCATGTCCGCTCCTTCTGTGTGTTATTTTTGTAAGGAATTCAATACCATTCAATGAAAAACGCTCCCATTCAAAAAGTCGTACGCTCCTCCTCTGCAGTTTCGAAATCAACCTTCAATTTATAACCTTTCCAAAAATCCGAGAGTGTTGTTCCCTTAGCACACCGAGTAATAACAATTAAGTTAAACTAAGTGAGCTTATGACTGAGATCAATGCAAAGAATATTTCTAACAGTTATAATACGTGAATTAAAAAAAACCACAATATTTTTCAACGTTTAAATTCTTATTAGAAATAATTCCAAGAATCTATTACCCAAGTGTTTTGCGGAACAAACACTTGGGATTGAATAGACAAGGGTTTATGGTGTCTCCTATCGAAACTCAAGTTTTGCTTGAGTGGTAACAATATACCCACTGAGCTATCTCAGTGAGTTGTATACTCTTTGTAGGAGAGAAGTTACTTTGTAAAAGTTCTAAGATTTCAATATACAAAGCACACTTAACTTCTCTCCATCTGATCTATTTATACACAAGTAATCTAAGTATAAGTGATTAAAATATTACAAGTTGTTGAGGTAGCGTGTCTGACAATTACAAACAGTAATTGTCATTTCCAAGAACCAATAGGAATGGGCTAATAAGACTTTGGGAGTTGTTGGCTGACACTCCATGACTTTTAGCCGCAATAGGAAGGTTGGTATCTGACAAGATAAGAGTGTTTGGTCTGACACTCTTATCTTCTCAGATCTTTCCCTTTTGTTCCCGCCTATTCTTCAGGCATTGGTTCCTCAGTCTTCAATCACTTTAATGTTGTTGAGGAGACTGGGGTTCAGTGAGTTCTTGTCCAACACTCACTGAACCATCATCTCTTCTTTGGCTTAAGTCCTACTCAGGGAGTACCGCCTTCCTGAGAGTGAGTCCTTCTTTGAACTCGCCTTAAGCATCCTGAAGATGACTCACTGAGAGGCTGTTCTCTCAGTGACTTGAATTGTTCTCGGTTTAGCAAACACTTGGCTTAATTTGTGTTCAAATCCTGTTTAAGATAATTGGGTGTTTTACGAACCCAACAATCTCCCCCTATTTGGATATAAATTATGCCTAAGTGTTTTGATCAGTATGAGTGAGCTAAAGTCTTCTGCTCATACTGAATGTACTAGAAAATAAATAAGGATATTGATATAACAAAACATTCATCAATTTATTCATATCATTACAAGTCCTATCATTCTAAGTACAAAATACTCAAGGTTCCTGAACGAGACCCATGAGTTCAAGTTTAGCCTTCTTTGACATCAACACCTCTTTATCAGGTCGTTCTTTCATCATTGATCCATCAGCCTGACAAACTCCTCATTATCAGGACTCCTGATATTGAGCGCCATCAGTTTGTAGGCAAGGAGTGTTGTCGTTTCCACTTTATCAATGTCAGAGACTCTTTGAAAGGCTTCCTGACCAAATTCATCCACAAAGAAGATACCATACTCAGGTTCCTTGATGACCAGGTTGGGACGGAACTTGACTCCCTGAGGAGTAGTCCTGTTGCAGTGAAGTGCAGCTATGTATTGTTCAGGTTCAAGAGCTACAGCTTTTCTTTTCTTCCCGGTCTTCTGAGTAAGTTCAGGGATAGCCAGTCCCTGAGAAGCAAGTGCCCTATCATGGTCAATTTCGAGACTCATGGCCACTCTTGCGAGTTCCTCATACTTGGCACTCAGAGACTTGATAAGGTTTGGGGCATTCTTGCTTGAGGTTTTCTTCCTTAGGATGGGCATCATCATATCCCATTCTTTTAACCCATAGTCTGAAAATTTGATTGTTGGAAGGTGTTCAGACTTTCTTGGACCTCTATGTATCGTTATGCTCAGGGGTTTGGTGTTGTGAATGGTGATGTCAGTGATAGTGCCTTCATCCTTGGTTTTGGTCATGTGCCATACATACCTCTCATATATCCTCTGCCTCCTTTCTTCCTTAAGTTTGGCTTGTTTGTTATGTTCTTGAAGAAGTTGGTCTTGTAGCCTGATGAATTCATCTCCCTGAATTTCTTTATCAGACTCCTTAATTTCCTCCTTGGCAACCTCAGAAATTACAGACCTGTTGAGTTCCTGCTCTTTCTCTTGGTTCTTCCTGAGATCTTCTTGGTATAAGATTTCAGCAAGTTGTTCCTGAGTCCCATAGACCCTTCTCCCATCCTCTAAATCAACATAGAACGGTGCATCAGGATCTGCACGTCTTTCAGTTGAAGCCTTGACTAAGTGTGCTTCAGGAGGAGGGTTTGTTTCAGTCACCATGATTTTCTTCCCTTTGTCAATGGGAGGAGGTTGACTGGTGGATGTCTTAGGGACAGTTACCAAAGCAGACGTAGGATCAGGGATCGGAGGATCATCATTTTTCTCCCCCTCAGCAGATGGTGGAACTTCAGTGGAGACACCTGCTGACTGAGGAGTTGGAGGAGCATGAGAGGCCTGAAGAATAGATAGGATGTCTGAGACCATAGACTTTGTCTCAGAAGTCTCATTCTTCACGGTACTTAATTCGGCAGCCATTTCCTTTTGGTGGGTGGTGAGTTCAGTAACTTGGGTGGTGTAGTGGGTGACCAGCTCATTATGTGTTGTTCAGAGCTGCTCAAAGGCTGAAGAGATTCGGATCAGGTGCTCCTTGGATGCAATAACAGCCTGATGAATGGACTCTTGCTGTGTCCTTAGACCTTGAAGATCTACCCCCTGAAGGAGCTTTAGAAGCTCAGTAATGCTGGTGGAGGTGGACGCTTGAGAGGCCAAGTATGCATCCAGTCTTTTGACAAAGGTGGGATCATCTGTAAGATGTTCTTGGACTGATTCAATAGCCTTGAGGATGTTGGAGAGTTCCTGATGCTGTCTGATGAAGCGAAAAGTGTACCGCTTTTAGGGGGTCATTTAAGCCCTAAATCGTATTTATTTGATCAAATATTACCCTAAATCGTTCCTTTTGTCATTTTAGGTACTTTGGAGAAGAAATCTGGAAAATGAAGCATTTTGGACGTTTTTGGAGCATAAAAGTGAAGAAAACGACAAAGTCTCCAAAGCTGCTGGAAAAGTACACGTGACGGCGTCAAGGATTGCTCCTGACGGCGTCACGGCTTGGCAAAAGAGGTGGATATGACAAATACACGTGACGCGCTAGAAAGTTTTACAATGGAAGTCTGACGGCGTCACCCTTTAAGGTGATCAAGGCCGTCACGGTTTAAGTTAAAGAGAGACGGCGTCAAGCACAATTGTGACGGCGTCAACCCTTGACGCGCCTGAGTGGATTTTTGAGGATTAAAGAGGGACGGCGTCAGGAAGACCATCCGGGAACCCTAGCCGCGGCGAGGTGACGGCGTCACCTCCTACAACGTGACGCCGTCAGCCCCTAAATTCTATATATAGTTTTGCAATTTTTAGTCATTAGTGTGCAACTTTGTGAGGAGAAACCCTAAGACAATTTTCTGCCATTTTTAAGGGTTTTATACCCTTGGATCTCCCATGTTTAATTGAAGATAAGTAATCAATTAATCATTCAATATGTCTATGTGTTGTTTGATTATATCTTGTTCTTGTCTTTTAATTAACATGCTAGGCTAGATTTATCTTGTGTTTGCTTAGATCTAATGAAACCTAACTATTGATTATTGGTTGTTGGTGTGTTATCAATTGTATTGGATGATTGTTTATCGATGTTAGGCTTAAGAAAACTGGCTAACCTCCTATACGGTAACTTGCTTGAACGTCTTAAGAAACATGAACCAATGCGTACTATGGTTTTTATGGTTGTATTTAATGCATGAGCGAATTCTAGTGATCCCATGTTAGGAGCTTTTAGCCGGCTCGACATAGGAGTGAAGTAGGAGCTTATAGAGTTGGGGAAGTACGTACGCCACCCCACGATTGGTATTAAGGAATACACCCGTCATCCACGCAATTAATACACACTAATCAACCGGTAAAAGATAGTTAGGGAGTAAGGAAATCTAAGTAAACACATTTTTCTCCATATAAGTTCCACAACCTTTTCATTTTCAGTTATTTTATTTTATTTGCAATTGTAGTTATTTGGGTTAGTTGACTAGCAACTAATTCCGCCCACTCCTTCAAACCCGAGATTTTACTTGCTTTATAAAAAAATATAAAAATACAAAAAGAATCTTCCCTCACCCTTAGACCTATTAGAGTAGTTTTTCAATCCTAACGACACTATTCCCCTAGAGAACGATCAATCCCCTGGTACTTGCCACTTCACTATACTACATCGGTCAGGTACACTGCCTGGTGGGGATTGCAAGCCTCTTGAGATCCCTCGAGAGGTAAAACCTGTTGTAAGGTCGCAAAACCACGCATCAAGTTTTTGGCGCCGCTGCCGGGGAATAGTTATTGTTTAGGTTGAATTTTTATTTTATTAGGTCTACTCACTAGATTCCTTTCTAGTGAGATTTTTATTTTATTTTTCTAGGTTTTCTTTAGTCTATCTTTTTTCTTCGTTTCTTTGTTCGTAACCATTACCATCCGACATCATGGAAGGTGGTAATATCCTTGATCCCAACAACCCACCACCACAACAACACCCACCTCCTAGAGCCCGTACCTTAGGAGACTACTACCGTCCTAGCCACCATGGCTATCGAAACACCATTGAGCTCACTCAAGGAGCCAATGTCACTCCCTTGCGATCCGACACCATCCGGTTGGTGCAAAGCGGATGCGCATTCCATGGACTTCGTTCCGAAGATCCTAATCAACATCTCAAGGACTTTCTCAAAATCGTTGATTCCATAGACCTTGATGTTGCCACTCGAGAGACGACCCGACTACGTCTCTTTCAATTCTCTCTGCGGGACCAAGCTAGTCAATGGCTAGAGCGCCTACCCGTAGGATCCATCACCTCTTGGGATGATCTCACCACTCGTTTCCTCGCTCAGTTTTTCCCACCAGGAAGAACTATCAAGTTAAGGAAGGATATCTTGATGTTCGAACAACGTCGAGGAGAAACCCTGTATGGGGCATGGATTCGATTCAAGGACTTACTCCAAAAAGTCCCTCATCATGGCATAAATCTCTGGCTTCAAATCCAAATCTTCTATGACCATGTTGATTACCACACCAAGCGTGCCATCGATCGAGCCGCCGGAGGCAGATTGCGTGACAGAAGCGCCGAGGAATCATGGGAAATCATTGATGAGCTTGCATCTGACGATGATGAATTGTGGCAAGTTTCCCACGACGTACGCTCGGCGGTCAAGACATATTCATCGTCCGATAAAGCCAATCAAATCACCGAGGAAAGCGTTAGTGAACTTGAGAAGAGGGTTGCATATCTTATGGAAAAGCAAAAGAGACCCTTAAGTCCACAAAAAGCAACAGTTAACTCGGTCTCAAGCATTAAGCAAATACCATTGTCCGAATCACCCCGGAGGGAAAATACTAAACCCTTCCATAAGCACGCTCAACCCAACTCACCACCTCAGGAACTTAGTCCAACATTCGAAGCTCGAATGAGAGAATACATGTCAAAACACTCCGAACGGTTGGCAAAATTTGAGGAAGCTATCTACAAACAAAAGGAGGAGATGGAAGAGAAGATGGCTGAGATGATGGGCCTTTTGAAAGAATACACAAAAACAAAAGCTCCTGAAAATGTGTTAGTGCGAAAAGACGTTGAAGTTCCCAACACTAAATGTGTTAATGCCATCTCCGTCGTCCAAGAGGGCGAAAATGATGGAAGAGGGAAGTTGATAACTATGGAAGTTAACAAAATTGACCTCGTCCCACTTAATGACGAAACACCAATGCCTACAAATGCTATTCCGACAAGGGAAAGGAGGCGCCCTCTGAGGAGCGCCAATTGGTAGAACCGCCAAAGTCACAACAAGTGAGGCATTACTTGAAGCACGAAATAAACAAGGAGACCATAAACGATTGGGTGAGAAACTATCGACGTACTCATCTACCCAACAAGGAGTCCAAGAGGATGGAACCGGATGATGAATCTGACACATTAACCGGAGGGCAATTGTATGAGAGCCTCATAAGACAAAAGTTAGTGGAAAAGCAGGAATTCTACGGGGTCTTCGAAATACCATGCAGCATTGGAAAACTCAAGTATCTGGATGCGGTAGCTGACCAAGGTTCCGACGTAAATTTGATGCCTTTATCCGTTTATGTCCAGTTAACCGACGAACTGCCATCCATCACCCGTACTAAACTCTCCTTTGCAAAACATTCTTATGAGTACCCGTTAGGAATTGCAGAAGATGTGTTGGTCAACGTTTCCGGATTCCTGTATCCGGTCGACTTCATGATTATTGAAAGAAATGATATGAATATGCCAATAATCCTTGGGGCACCCTTTCTCGTTACCACTAGGGCACAAATCGATTACGAAAATAGTACCATCCAAATGAAGAAGGGGAAGAAAACAATAAACTTCCCAACGATCCCACGACATATACGAGATGTTGCTCTACAAAAGAAGATGGAGGCGAACCCCAATATAATCCGTGGTAATGTTCGAGAGAAAATCCTTGCATGGGAGGCAAGGATTAAGAATTACAATGAAAATGAGATTAGAGAATGTAAGGGTGGAAATAACGATTATATTGAGGCTAATGAGCAGACCAATAACCCCGTTGAATTTACAAAAGGAGACTCAGTGCTCCTAAGGCATTCAGAAACAAAAGCACCTACCGATGAACCAAGTCCCTGGTGGTACGGACCATTCACAATTAAAAGTCTACACCAAGATGGGGTAGTAAGCTTGACCAGCAAGGGAGGAGGTGAAGTGACTGCGAATGTCGAGCGATTGAGACACCACCACCCTGATAACAAGGATTATATCTATCAGGGATACGTCATTATGAATGATGGAATCACGTAATGTACGTGACTTTGAGTCTAGCTACAAGACTCGTTAATAAAGAAAAGCGCTTCTTAGGAGGCAACCCAAGCTTTATTTGCTTTGTGTGTTTATTTATTTGTTTGTTTGATTTTATTTGCTTCCGTATGTATGTTTAATTTTTATTATTATTGATTCATGTTCAAAACTAAATTGTAAAATGCTTTATCTTGTTTTTAACTTCGTCTTAACTACATATAAAGGTATTTTGCAAAAGATAAGTGTAAGGGGAATCCAAATCGGTTTATTAGAACAAATGAACATGAATCATAACAATATTAAATTAACATACATATTAGTAATTGTTTGAGTCAAATGCTTTTATCGAGTCATAATGATGTTTTGCAGGAATTCCAGGAAGTAAGGTATAGGTTTTTCCAGAAATTTTCCAGAAACTTAACATGAGAATTCTGTCAGATCATTTCTGACGGCGTCAGGCATTACAACCTGACGGCGTCAGGTTTTAATTTTCTGAAATTTTTGAAAGTTTTGTTTTTCTACCGGAATCATAAAAAGTTTTTATTAAATCTCTAACTTATAAACTCCAGGAATCTGCAAAATAATCATTCCACAAGCATTATATCCTTATATAGATTTATCCCGCCGATGTTATGCAGGTTTTCGTGTTTGTTTTCTCAGGTTTAACAGGTTATTTTGGACAAGGAGATGTATGTGGAATCTAGCTTTTGGCGATGCATTCGTCTTGGAGCTTCAACATTACCTTGGAAGAAGATCTAACCATGTTACCTCTTTATCCACCGAGCGAATCAGGGGAGTATTTGATTTCATTCTTTTACCGTATTTACTTTTACATCTTGTTATTTGAACATTGGGGACAATGTTCATCTTAAGTGTAAGGGGGGGTAAAGTACGATACCTTAGAGAATGCTATTACGCTTGATTTTTGTTTGTTTAATGGTAGATGTGTAATAAAACTGAGAGAAATACCTGTTAAGGCAATTTTAGTGCCAAATTTAAAATTTTTTACAACATATAGGAGTGAAACTTTGATCTTAATGAGCGTCTCATGGATAGGAGTTATATGAGTAGCACAAAACCGTACCACTAAAAAAATTTTCCACCCCCAAATATGTGAGGTTCGCCCCTAGAATTGGTAGGAAAAGCATTTATGCTATGATGTGTGTACCGGTAGCACTTAGATTCTAGAACTTGCGTTAGGACCATTCCGAGCCACAAGTGAGACTACATTCGTGTAGTTAGATTTACTACATGATAAGAGGCATTAGGATTAACCCATTGTTTTACACCTGTGTTTTTGTTATAATTACATTGGCTACATTGGTCAAGTAATTCTCCCACACCCTTTGCGTTGTACTCATTTTTAGTACACGATACCCCTAGTACACCCCTCAGAGCCTATCTTTTTCGTTTCTAACTTTAAGCATTTTACTTAAAGTAAGAATTTGTTACACCCCACTTAAATGTACACCCAAATCGCCTTAGCCTACCTTGTATGCACTCATTTTTAGTGCATTATTGTTACAACATTTGTTTAAACCCCAAGTTAATTATCTAATTGATTACATGGTTGCTAAGTCGAGTCATATCCTTGTACATATTGTTTTGGGACGATTGGGACTCATGGGTAAAGTACTAGTGTAATGGAGTAAGGGGGAAGAACAACATTATTACCCCCATATGTACTAAATATTTTAAAAGTACTCCAAGTGTTTCGATTATCTTAATTCGAGTCATTAGAATAGTTATTTGTGAAGTCATGTAAAAGTTCAAATGTAAGGGGAATGCGACGCCCCTACGATGTATTATTTTGGATGGTAGGGCAAGAGTGTATGAAAAAAAAAAAAAAAAAATCGAAAAAATCAAGAAAAATACAAAAAAAAATGAGAAAAAGAAAAGTAGAAAAAAACATACGGACTACCATCCCGTTTCATTTTATGTTTATTTTATGTTTTTGTTATTTTGTTTTTAGCTTAAGTCGAGTCTAGTCTTGGCTTAGCAACGCCATATTGTACATGTAATTAATCAAGATCTTTAACTCGCCACCAGTAAAATATCCCTTATCCAACAAAACCGTGTTTATCATATCCCTACACCTAACGTTATAACCCGTTTAAAAGCCCTCTTTGATAGTTTATCTTAGGTGCTTACGCCTAGTGGAGGAGGTTTTTGACCCTTTCCCAAGCCTATGATAATCTATTTGCTATGACAGGTAGTGAGAGATATTATCCATTTTCATTTATGAGATATACTTTTATGACACCTGAGAGATGTGAGTATCTAAACACTACTTGTGGGGTGCTAGTATGTAATCTCCGTGCTTATTATGATTAAAGTGGAACGACTATTTGTTGTAATTACTTTTATATTAGCGTTAAATGACCCCTAACTTGTTTTTTTTTATTAGAATAAAAGCGCATTTGCTTGAGGACAAGCAAATCTCAAGTGTAAGGGTATTTGATGAAGCGAAAAGTGTACCGCTTTTAGGGGGTCATTTAAGCCCTAAATCGTATTTATTTGATCAAATATTACCCTAAATCGTTCCATTTTGTCATTTTAGGTACTTTGGAGAAGAAATCTGGAAAAGGAAGCATTTTGGACGTTTTTGGAGCATAAAAGTGAAGAAAATGACAAAGTCTCCAAAGCTGCTGGAAAAGTACACGTGACGGCGTCAAGGATTGCTCCTGACGGCGTCACGGCTTGGCAAAAGAGGTGGATATGACAAATACACGTGACGGCGTCAAGGATTGCTCCTAACGGCGTCACGGCTTGCAAAAGAGTGGTATGACAAATACACGTGACGCGCCAGAAAGTTTTACAATGGAAGTCTGACGGCGTCACCCTTTAAGGTGATCAAGGCCGTCACGGTTTAAGTTAAAGAGAGACGGCGTCAAGCACAATTGTGACGGCGTCAACCCTTGACGCGCCTGAGTGGATTTTTGAGGATTAAAGAGGGACGGCGTCAGGAAGACCATCCGGGAACCCTAGCCGCGGCGAGGTGACGGCGTCACCTCCTACAACGTGACGCCGTCAGCCCCTAAATTCTATATATAGTTTTGCAATTTTTAGTCATTAGTGTGCAACTTTGTGAGGAGAAACCCTAAGACAAATTTTCTGCCATTTTTAAGGGTTTTATACCCTTGGATCTCCCATGTTTAATTGAAGATAAGTAATCAATTAATCATTCAATATGTCTATGTGTTGTTTGATTATATCTTGTTCTTGTCTTTTAATTAACATGCTAGGCTAGATTTATCTTGTGTTTGCTTAGATCTAATGAAACCTAACTATTGATTATTGGTTGTTGGTGTGTTATCAATTGTATTGGATGATTGTTTATCGATGTTAGGCTTAAGAAAACTGGCTAACCTCCTATACGGTAACTTGCTTGAACGTCTTAAGAAACATGAACCAATGCGTACTATGGTTTTTTATGGTTGTATTTAATGCATGAGCGAATTCTAGTGATCCCATGTTAGGAGCTTGTTAGCCGGCTCGACATAGGAGTGAAGTAGGAGCTTATAGAGTTGGGGAAGTACGTACGCCACCCCACGATTGGTATTAAGGAATACACCCGTCATCCACGCAATTAATACACACTAATCAACCGGTAAAAGATAGTTAGGGAGTAAGGAAATCTAAGTAAACACATTTCTCTCCATATAAGTTCCACAACCTTTTCATTTTCAGTTATTTTATTTTATTTGCAATTGTAGTTATTTGGGTTAGTTGACTAGCTACTAATTCCGCCCACTCCTTCAAACCCGAGATTTTACTTGCTTTATAAAAAAATATAAAAATACAAAAAGAATCTTCCCTCACCCTTAGACCTATTAGAGTAGTTTTTCAATCCTAACGACACTATTCCCCCTAGAGAACGATCAATCCCCCGGTACTTGCCACTTCACTATACTACATCGGTCAGGTACACTGCCTGGTGGGGATTGCAAGCCTCTTGAGATCCCTCGAGAGGTAAAACCTGTTGTAAGGTCGCAAAACCACGCATCACTGTCCAGTGGCTATTTCATCTACAAATTTGTTCAGGTCGCTAAGTTGTTTATTAGTGTGGTTGGCGGCCTGAAGAATCTTTGCCTGAGATTCTTCTACTGAAGCCCTGAAGTCGGCATAGGAGGCTGCCACTTCAGTGTGCTTATCCCATTGCTCATCCGTAAGTATATTATAAAGACCTTCGTTGGCTTTGCGAAGGAATTTGGCCATTTGTCTTTCAGAAGCCGGACGAGCATTGTCATACTTTTGCAACCACTTAGGAGTGGCTGAAGCACCTGATGATGATGATGAGGTTGATGGGGAATTGGGTGGTTGATCCTCAGGAGGAGGAGAAGAATGTTGTTGCTCAGAGGGCTGAGGAGGGCTTAATTGACTCTCCATTTCCTCCTCAGCATCAGGGATATCATCATCACCAAAATCAATCTCCTCCTCTGACTCATCAGCTAACAAATTTTCATAGTCAGCCAGAGAAGGAGCCTTCAGGATATCCGGCTCCCCCTCAGAAGAGAGCTCACCTTCGTTGGGGCCAGGTTCTGACTCTTTTGTCATAATAACTGGTGGGGTTTGACCAGCCTGACTAGTCATAATAACTGGGGGGGGGGGTTTGCCCAGCCTGACTTTTAGGGTCAGTTCCTGAGAGAACAAAAGTGCCTGAGATGCCTGAGGTGGGTTTGGGTTCCGTATCGGCGGGTGGTTTATATCCCTCCGAGTCTTTGTCCCCCTGAGCGCCTTCATCCACTGATGGGTGTTTTCCAGTGGAATCATGAGGCACTCCTTGTGAAGATGTATGGACCCCCTTCCCATCAGGATTGGTCTGTCCTTTTGGGGATTTAGGGTGTGGGTCCCCTTCTCAGTGGAGTAGTGCTGCCCCACTGAGGATATAGAACCCTGTACTCCCTCAGGCTCTGATTGTGATTTATCAGTGCCTTCATTAGGATGTGAATGGGTGGATGTTCCTGATCCCTCTGACTTGTTTATGTCAAAGGAAACATGCGGAAAGGGTATGTCCGAGGACACTGAGGATGATTTCCCAGTGACCTCCGTTGACGGTTGTTTTGTGGTCAGAAGGGTCTCTGCAGTGGGTGTCTCAGAGGTCTGGGCCACAATGTTAAGGGTGCCTGAGGCAACAGTCTCAGTGACGAGTGGTTTAGGTCTAACCACCTTACTGGACTGTCCCCCTTTCTTCTTCTTCACCTTCTTAGTTGGTGAAGGTACTGGGGAGCTAGCATTCTCACCCTGAATGACTACTAACATGTAGTTGGTCAGGGCGGGGGGTTGTGCCTCAGTGATGTCACTACTAAAATTGGTCTTATGCAAGACGTCAGGTTTTGTACCTTGATCGTCAGACCTTAAGTAGTCAGAACCAAGAAGGTCCTGAAGTGCACAGGAAATGAACCTAGGATAAGACATGTGTCTTTGCCTATGTTTCCCTGAGAGCTTGGCAACGAGGTCTCGGAAGATTATCCCTCCGATATCAATTTTTCTACCCTCCAAGAGACTGAACATCATCATTTGCTGTTATGAGTTCACTTGCTCAGTGGAGGATTTATTCCCTCCTAGGACTTGAATGAAAAATGTCATCATGAGTCTCTAGATGGGGTGAAACCATGTCTTCACTATGGGAGCCTTTTCTAACAAGGCTTCAGGAGACAAAGTGGGACGCTTAGCGTCATGGGGCCCAAGGAATAGCATTTCTGCTTTAATTTCCTGGTCAGTAGGGTTTGCCTCAAAGGTCTGGGCGAAATCAAGACCAGTGGCCTTGAAAAAGGTCTTGTAGTCTAGGGAGAGGGGTTTCTTCCCATTCATCACAGTGAATGTGATGATTGATTCTCTGGTGTCCTTAGGGCTAGTAGCCGTTGCGGTACACCAGAACTCCCTGAGATAGTCATGATAAATGACTGATGGGGTTTTGGTAAAAGTCGTGGCAAGGAAGCAGTTGTGTAAATACTTAACCACATCCTTGTACCCCGCATATTGTTGGGGGTAGTGGAAATTTCCAACCACATTGTTTTTGGTCATATCCACGCCCTCCATTGGAAAATTCACATTTGGGGCGAGGGTGATAGCATTAGAAGATGCCATTTTTGTGTTTGGTTGGACAAATGGACTGGGTTTCTAATTGCTATGAACACACACAGAGTTTTGAGAGATAAAATGGGCAGAGTTTAGCTTAGATTTTTAAAACACGTGTGTGTGTTTGTTTTGGTTGGGGTATTTATAGGATAGTGGAGATGGGGTTATTTTTGGTATTTGAGCGGTTTTATTTAATCAAAATATAATTTTTGGAAATTATTTTGAATAAAATGTTTGAGATCCGCATTAAATGCCACCACTCCACTTTTTCTCTTTTTTCACAATTGGCAGAGTGAACAGTTGAGCAGTTTCTGCAAAAGGAGAAGTTGCAGAGTTTCCATCATCACACAGTGTATTGTGTGAGAGAGGGCATTGAATGCCAAGTTGGGAAGTGGGGGCCCATGAGGTGTATGCCAGAAAGGCAAAGGAACAAATATTCTTATATTTAATAAGAGTTCAGTTACCAACCTCGGACATTTACTAACTAGATACTTAGAGCATTTAAGTTAGTATTGAATGTCCTTTTCAGGGCCCTGAATGACTTTTCATTCAGTGATGGTTTTTCAGGGACTTGGGATTAGTCACTGATGATTCAGGAATATGGAATGATTCCTGAGCTACAAGGATTCAGGAACTTGGGTTTAGTTCCTGAACCCTAAAGATTTCAGGAACTTGGGTTTAGTTCCTGAGGTTGAGGATTCAGTGATTTTTTTCACTGATGTACACATTGAGTCAGGGACCTGAGGTTTTAAGAATTTACACTTCAGTTGGAAGAATTCAATCAGTGGACTGATTCTCGATATCCAACATTCCTAATTCAGCTTTCAGTCTTGTGAAAGTTGGTTCATCCAAAGGTTTGGTGAAGATATCAGCTAACTGATATTCAGTAGGGATGAAGTGTAATTCAATGTCACCATTCATGACATGGTCCCTGATGAAATGATATCTAATATCAATGTGTTTTGTTCTCTGATGAAGAACATGGTTGTTTGAGATTGCAATTGCACTTGTGTTATCACAAAAGATGGGTACCATCTTATACTAAATTCCATAGTCACTGAGTTGACTTTTCATCCAGAGTACATTTGCACAACAACTAGCTGCTGCAACATATTCAGCTTCAGCTGAGGACAAGGCAACTGATTGTTGCTTCTTAGCACTCCAACAGACTAGTTTCCCACCAAGTATTTGGCAAGAGCCTGAGGTGCTTTTTCTGTCCATGTTGCATCCAGCATAGTCAGAGTCTGAGTATCCTTTAAGATCAAGGCCTGAGCATTTTGGATAATATAATCCAAGATTTGGAGTACCTTTCAGGTACCTGAATATCCTTTTCACAGCAGTGATGTGTGATTCTCTTGGGTCAGATTGATATCTGGCACATAGACATACAGAGAATTGGATATTAGGCCTTGATGCAAGTAGATACATCAGTGATCCTATCATTCCTCTAAAGAGAGTTTGATTTATTGGTTTACCAGTGAGATCAGGACCAAGGTTGTTTGGGGGAACCATGGGAGTCTTGACTGAGGCACAGTCACTGAGTTCATACTTTTTCAGTAGGTTCTTAACATACTTCTCTTGACTGATAGTGGTTCATTTATCAGTCTGCTTGATCTGAAGACCAAGGAAGTAGGTTAATTCTCCCATCATGCTCATTTTAAATTGCTTAGCCATTAGTTTCTCAAATTGTTTGCAAAGCTTGTAACTTGTTAAGCCAAAGATGATGTCATCAACATACACTTGTACTAGTATGACATCAGTATTTGTCTTATAGATAAACAATGTGTTGTCTATCTTGCCTCTGACAAATTTGTTTTGGATCAGAAAGGCTGAAAGAGTTTCATACCATGCCCTGGGAGCTTGTTTCAGTCCATAAAGGGCTTTATTAAGCTTACAGACATGATCAGGAAACTCATGGCTTTCAAATCCAAGAGGTTGCTGAACATAAACTTCTTCTTTCAGTGAACCATTTAAGAATGCACTTTTAACATCCATTTGGTACACCTTGAAGTTCATGTATGTAGCAAAAGCAAGGAAGATCCTGATGGCTTCCATCCTTGCTACTGGTGCAAATGTTTCTTCATAGTCAATGCCTTCTTGTTGATTATAGCCTTTGGCTACAAGTCTGGCTTTGTTTTTAATGACTATGCCATTTTCATTAGTTTTGTTTTTGAATACTCATTTCATGCCAATGACTGAGACATTCTCAGGACATTTGACCAAGGTCATTACCTTGTTTCTGTCAAATTGTTCCAGTTCATCATGCATGGCCTGAACCCAACTTGGATGTGTAAGTGCTTCTTTAACATTTTTGGGTTCAATTGTGGAAATGAAGTCCACAAATAGGCATTCATTGGCTGAGGCTGCTCTTAGACTAGCAGCCATGCTCCTGGTGAGCATGCCTTCAGTAGGCTCTCCAATAATATTGACAAGTTCAATGTCCTGAGACCTAGTCCAACTTTCCTGAGGTCCTGGATACTGATTTGAACTTGTGGAGGCCTGATTGGGTGGAGGGGTTGGTTCTGGAGTAGACACATGATCATTGATTGGATCTTGAGTGTCTAACTGATCACTGAGATTGTTTGGTTCTTGAGCATTTTGAACAGACTGATTAATTTCATCAGTGTTTGCATGTGCCTCTACAAACTCAGTGATGGTTGGGTTAGGTAGGTTGTGAGGGATTATATGATAGGAGAGGTTAGCATCATCTTGATACAGAGTAGAAGGATTGTTTTCAGGAAGATATTCATCAGGAGGATATCTTGAAGAGTTATCAATTCCTATCTCTTCTACTGAGGCAGTTGAGAACCTGATTGCATCAGTGCTCTCATCAAAGGTAACATGAAATGTTTCCTCAGTCTGCTATCTCCTTGTGTTGAACACTCTGAAGGCTTTTGAGACAAGTGAGTATCCCAGGAAGTATCCATCATCAGCTTTTGCATCAAATTTCCCTAAGTGATCCTTGTGATTATGAATAAACACAGGACACCCAAAGACATGAAAGTAGCTGATGTCAGGGATTCTTCCTTTGAATAACTCATATGGGGTTTTCCCATGTCTCTTGACAATGATGGATCTGTTTTGTGTATAACAGGCAGTTTTGACTGCATCAGTCCAAAAATGTTTGGAAAGGACTGATCCACTTAGCATTGTCCTAGCAGCTTCAATGAGTGTTCTATTTTTCCTTTCAGCAACACCATTTTGTTCAGGTAGTGTATGGAGAGGAAAAGTTTTGGGAGATACCTTTCTCATCACAGAAACATTCAAGTTCATAATTTTTGAACTCAGTCCCATTGTCAGTTCTAATCTGTTTGACCTTAATGTCATTTTGATTTTCAATGTTCCTACAAAGGACATGATTGTTTCAGCTGCCTGACTCTTTTTGATCAGGAAGAATACCCAAGTGTATCTAGAGTATTCATCCACTATGACCAGAGTATACTTCTATGGTTAATAGACCTTGGACTGATAGGTCCAAATAGATCCATATGGAGAAGATGTAGGCAGTTCCTGATGGAAAAGTTGGTTTTGGTTTTAAAGGATGCTCTGTGATGTTTACCTTTTTCACAAGCTGAGCATTGTTTATCCTTTGAAAACACAAGTGATGGTAAGCCAAGGACCTTGTTTTGTTTTACAAGAGTGTTTATGTTTTTAAAGTTCAGGTGGGTGAGTCTCTTATGCCAAAGCCAGTTGAGTGTATCAGTGGCCTTTAGCAAAGAGACAAGTTCCATCCTGAGTTAGACTGGACATGTCTAATACATAAACATCTTGTCTTCTTGGTGCAATGAGGACAATTTCCTTATTTGCATTGAAGATGGTTCCTTGCTTATCATCAAACTGAACTATGTATTTTGCATCACATAGTTGACTGACACTGATCAGATTGTACTTAAGACCATTTACATAAGCTATCCTAGTAAAGACAATACCATTGTAGTTTACTGAACCATAACCTTCAGTGAGACATGATGAATTATCAGCAAATATCACTTTGGGTCCTGGTTCTTCCACATATTTGTGCAGACACTCCTTAACACCAGTCATGCTCCTTGAACATCCACTGTCTAGATGCCAAACAGGATCCCTGGCATGCCTCTGCATAAATAGTAAACTGGGTCAGTTCTTTCTAGGACTCCATTTCATGGAGGGTTTGGTTTTGTAGGTCTTTATGAAAGTATTAATTGATTCATGGTCAGTGGTTGAGTGGACTGAGCTACCACATATTTTGCATTTTGTCGCAGGGGTAGCCTCAGTAGTCTGAGAGGATTGTTTATTCATTCCTCTTCTTGACTGAATGACCCTCTCTTTTCCTGAGGACTTCTGAGTGGAACTTCCACTAGATTCACAGTGTTTTTCAATTTGACAATCCTCAGGATGATGGTCATTGAATCCACACATTGGGCAAGGTGGAAAAGGCTTGGCCTTTTGCTTCTGTTTCTGCTTAGAATCAGAAGGGTAGTTCAAGCACTGAGCCTTAATTCCTGAAAAGTTTGACATGACTGAGCATTTTTTATGATCATAGGTCCTGTGATCTTCCTTTTTGCAAATCATGCAATAAAGGACTCTATAGCAATCATCAGTGAGATGATTTGTATAGTTGCACAGTTCACACTTTTTCAGGGGTTTGGTTGGTTTGGGTTTGGTCTTTGAGGAAGCTGGTTTTTGTTCCTTCTTGGATTGAGAAGGTTTCTCAAAAGATGCAATCTTCTCTCCCAGCTTCCTGACCATTTCAGCCAACTGATCAAATTTTGAATCAGGGCTTTGGGTTGTTACTTCAGAAGGGACTGAAGTTGATGAGTCATCAGTATTTACTGAGACTTCAAGGGTTGGTCTCTTCAGGATGGTTGTTCCCTTTCCTGATCTCTCCTTTGGAGAGTGTGGTGAGAAGACCATTGGTGGGAGGCCTAAGTTAGGTGCAGCACCATGAAGGGTATTCAGTGGAGGAAGTGGTGGGTATGATTCTGATTCAGACTCATTCACAGACTCAGTATTACTGAGTTGTTCAGTGAGTTCAAGCTTACTGAGTTGTTCAGTAAGTCCAAGCATATTTTTCAAGGCCTGACTTTCAGGAAGCAAGATCTTTCCAGTCTCAAAGTTTGGTAACTTACTGACTGGGTTGTCCCTGACAATCCAGTCATTAGACTTGGGAAGCATTTCTTGCTCAAAAGATATGCCAGCTGGAACAAAGTTTAGATCACTGTGACACACATTGGGATCAACCATAAGAGGGTCAATTCCAATGGTTTTCTGAGAGATTAATCCCACAGTGTCAAAAACCTTGGGGTTCTTCTTGGTCCAGCTTTGGATGACAGCCTTTTCTTTGTTAAGTTCAGTTTGTAGGGCTTGGTTTTGTTTCAAAATTTCAGTGTTCTGAATTTGTAGAGTTATTATTTCTAGTTTGGCTTGCTTTAGTACAAGCAGTTCATCTCTACATTTATTCAATTCTGACACAATATTGTTATATTTTGAAAATAGGTTAAGCCTTTGTTCCTCAACAAACTTTAGATCAACACAAATATAATTCATGTAAGACTGTCAATCAGAATCATCATCCATAGAAAGTAAAGTATTTACCTTCTTCATGGTGATGTTGACCCACTCTCCATTCCTAGCATGGCTTTTTCCCACAGCCACCTGATCCTCTTCAGAAAGTGCCATCAGTGCACTAACTCTTATTTCCTCATCTGAGGAAACCTCTTCTTCATCCCAATCATATGCTTCAGCTACTAATACCTTGTTCTTTGTCTGAATAGGTTTAGATGTTTGAGCAGCCTGAGGCAATATGGGGTTAGTTTCAAGAAATGCAAGTTTAGCTTTGATTTTCCTATATTTTGTTTCAAAATCCTTTTGACCCTTGTTTTGAAATTGTTGGGTGGACTGAAACATTTTAGGTTGAAACTTGCTAGTTCCTGAGGAACTGTTTTCTGAGAATTTGTAAGAGGGTTCTGAGATAGTTTTAGAATAACAGTCCCTAGCAAAATGACCCTTTTTACCACATTTAAAGCATTCAGTGGTCTCATTTGCTTTTGGTTTTGTAAAGTTGGACTGATTTCTTTTGATGAAACGTCTTGAACTAGCAAGGAGTGCCCTTTCTTGGAATTCCAAGTTCAAGTCGTTCAGGTACTCCTCACCAGTCCTTTCATCAATTTCTTCTTCAGAATCCTCTTGAAAATCCTGCACAACACCATTAGAATAGAAAGCAGTTGATATGGGTGTGGAGGTTAAGGCCTTTTTGGACTCAAGAGCTTTTGAGTCAGGGTATCTCCTTGAGATCAAGTTGTCTTCATAGACAAACTTCCCATAAATTTCAGGGAGCTCAAGGGTCTGAATGTGGTTAGCATTCCTCAGGCCTTGTGAGAAGTTGAGCTACTTCTCAGGGAGACTGTTGAAAAAGCCAACATTAGTCTCATGCTTAGATAAAGTTACACCATCATTTGATAGCTCATTTATCAAAGTCTTGTATCTCGTGTAGGTCTGAGAGAGACTTTCAGAGTCCTTTGCCCTGAAAGTTATTGTACTCAAGTTTAAGGTCCATGACCCTATTTTCCTTGGTATCTGAGGGACCCTCAAAGCTATTTACCAAGTCATCCCAAGTTTGCTTGGCTGTAGAACAGTTGATGACTGATTCCATTATATCGTCAGGAAGACATGATATAAGGATGCTTTTCAGGCGATGGTCCTGATTTGACCACCCTCCTCTCATCTATGGTCCATTGAGCTTCAGACTTAATTAGCCCTGCAGCAGTTTTTGGGACAAATGGGCCATCCTTGATACAAGCGATGTAGTAGGGTTCCATCCCAGTTAAATAGCAAATCATACGTTTTTTCCATTTGCTAAATTTGCCAGCCTCAAGTCTGGGTGCTACAGCAGAATAGCTGCCACCCTTTTTATCGACTAACTGGGGGACATTGGTATCAGTCATTTTAGGATCTTGGTTTTAAAAACCTGGAGCTCTCTGGGTTTTTGAAAGGTTTTATAAACCAGAGGCTCTGATACCACTTGTTGTTCCCTTAGCACACCGAGTAATAACAATTAAGTTAAACTAAGTGAGCTTATAACTGATATCAATGCAAAGAATATTTCTAACAGTTATAATACGTGAATAAAAAAAAAACCACAATATTTTTCAACGTTTAAATTCTTATTAGAAATAATTCCAAGAATCTATTACCCAAGTGTTTTGCGGAACAAACACTTGGGATTGAATAGACAAGGGTTTATGGTGTCTCCTATCGAAACTCAAGTTTTGCTTGAGTGGTAACAATATACCCACTGAGCTATCTCAGTGAGTTGTATACTCTTTGTAGGAGAGAAGTTACTTTGTAAAAGTTCTAAGCTTTCAATATACAAAGCACACTTAACTTCTCTCCATCTGATCTATTTATACACATGTAATCTAAGTATAAGTGATTAATATAATACAAGTTGTTGAGGTAGCGTGTCTGACAATTACAAACAGTAATTGTCATTTCCAAGAACCAATAGGAATGGGCTAATAAGACTTTGGGAGTTGTTGGCTAACACTCCATGACTTTTAGCCGCAATAGGGAAGGTTGGTGTCTGACAAGATAAGAGTGTTTGGTCTGACACTCTTATCTTCTCAGATCCTTCCCTTTTATTCCCGCCTATTCTTCAGGCATTGGTTCCTCAGTCTTTAATCACTTTAATGTTGTTGAGGAGACTGGGGTTCAGTGAGTTCTTGTCCAATACTCACTGAACCATCATCTTCTTCTTCGGCTTAAGTCCTACTCAGGGAGTACCGCCTTCCTGAGAGTGAGTCCTTCTTTGAACTCGCCTTAAGCATCCTGAAGATGACTCACTGAGAGGCTGTTCTCTCAGTGACTTGAATTGTTCTCGGTTTAGCAAACACTTGCTTAATTTGTGTTCAAATCCTGTTTAAGATAATTGGGTGTTTTACGAACCCAACAGAGGGACACAATTAATATGACTTCTTATCGAAGGAGCGTATTGAGTTATTTTTGTAAAGGGATCATGATCGATGGTTTTCCATGGCATCGTTCAAAAATATCGCCTACTTTTGCAATTCTTTATTGTCTTTTTACATATTATGATTTGGATATAGGTTGAACTGATTGTATTCTTACTTTTTATTTTTCAGGTTTCACATTTAATCTACAATGATTCCTTTGAATTCGACCCAATAATTTATGTAAGTTTCAATTGTATTTAAATCCATTCGATTTATATTATTGCCTATCTATCTTCATCAACTACTTCAAAATCTTTATGATCGATATAGGTTGATTGAGGAAACTTAATTTTCTGTAATGAGGGGTTTTTAGAGATCCAAGTTCGCGTAATTGCAATTTAATATACGCATTGATTATTTGTTGTTATGCTTTGATTTACTATATGGTTTTGGTTTTCTTTATAATTTTCATTATTTCTTGTAGATTAGAGGTCCATCGCAAAGTGTAGTTCAGTTTCAATGGTAAGTCTCTCATCTCTCTAATTAATCTTCTCAATTTCAAATTTTATGTTATAGCTTCTTTTTTGTTATGATTTTGTATGATTACAAACCAATTTTGTTTAATATTTTTGGTATTAATCAGTTTTTTTTAATATGGTTGACTTAGATTTTGATATTTCTGATTCACGATGTGGAGAAGAAACTATGAGAGACTTGCAAATGGATTCTTGATACAACTGAAGGTGTCGTGGTTAGTGTTTTTATATCAGTTCTCTTAAGTTGGATGGACATCTTTGGTTAATTTATACAACACACATGTTTTGTTGCTATAACTTGAATTGTTACTTTTAGGATATTTGGCATTGTGTTTTGAATAGGATTAGCTTGAATTGGTTACTAAACAATCAAAGTGGAGGATACCTAATGTCCTTAAGGTTTTTCTTCTTCTCAACAAACTTTAATAATCCTACTTTTACTATGATTATTCACTAATTTGAACATCAACATGTGAAAACCACATGTACTACCACCAAAATGTGAGCCAACAAATGGGAGTATTCTGTTGAAGCTTATCATACCTATTATGTTATTTTAAACTTTTTCCAATTCCATTTAAATGTAACTAGAAAGTTTCATTTAGAAATCTTCAATTTAGCCTAATTTAACCTGTTGAACAGAATTGTTTTTACCAGGTCCTATAATAGTTTTACAATTTCAAGGACATAAGCATATTAAACGTATGCTTTTCTTAGTTAGTGTTCTACGATTGACCTAATAAGTAATTTTTGTTTTTTAGTTTCGTATGAGAGGTTCTATCCGCATTATACTTGGTATGATTGTCAATGATTTTTTAGTGCTAATACTTTTCAAGGTTATCTACTGCACTCTAATTTTGGTTTGTAGTGGACTGAGTTTACAGATTAAAGTTTGTAAAATAGGAAACTCATCACCAATTTTGGTTTTGATAAATCCCTTTTATAATTTGGCTATGTTTGGCGCAGAGCTTTTTGGAGCTTTTTGAGGTGATGAGCGGTGAGCAATGAGCTTTTTGATTTTTAGTGTTCGTTTGGCAAAAGAGCGGTGAGCTTTGCTATTTTTTAGGAAAGCTCATTTTTTCAATGCTTCTTTAAGAAGCTGTGAGCGGTGAGCAGTGAGCTGTGGCTACAGCTCACAGCTACTGCTCACAGCTCACTGCTACTGCTCACTACTACTGCTCATAGCTACTTTTGCCAAACATAGCCTTTAACTCAGGTGCATTCTGCATAAGTTAGTGATAAATAAAGTCCATGTTCTCAATGGTTTCTACTTGCAGCTCCTCACCAAAATGCCTCAATGCTACATTAGAATAAACTTAGGTGAATTATGCATAAATTCATGAGAAATAAGGTTCACGTCATCCAGTATTTCTACTTGCAGCTACTCTCCAAAAAGCGTCGATTCTACAAAAGAGGTATGCCGTTAAATATCAGTTTGTCTGTTCAAGGGTTGCCATACTATACTTTATATAAAGAAAACCCAAATATATATTCTTTATAAAGGTTGTAGCTTATAATAAAGTGGAGACTACGTAGCTACCATTTTCTAAATTTTGTAGCTTACGGTGTAAGGATGCTAAAAGTGACCGATATTTTATAGGTGAATGATGGTTAGTAAAAGATAAGAGGGACAAGTTAATTGTACATTGAATGTAAAATAGCATATCAAAAGTGTTGTCACGTCAACCTGAGCTGACCCATTATGACCCATATCAGGTCCTCTTGAACATAATTGTTTTTACCATGTCCTCTTTAACTTTGTAATCAATATAATAGTTTTACAATTTGGAGGACATAAGCATATTAAAGTTATGCTTTTCTTAGTTCTTTTATAGACTCAAAATATGTTTAGAATATGAAACCACGCCTTATAACTGATTGGAAAGTATAGCGCTCAACTGTTTTTATTAGTCTTTATTCCAAGATACATGGTGTATGGAATTGTATTTCTGATACTAAATGTATATAAGCACACTTATGATAGTCTCTTCCATCACATGTCTTTTGTCAGATAGAACTAAAAAATAACTTAAATCGTAGGGGGTGTGTGAAAGGTGTTTAAAATATTGTTTTTTGATGATTGAAGGTGCAGAAGATAGCTAATGAAACATGTCTGGATTTCATTGATCAGATCATTTTGTTGGAAAACAAATATAAGTAGGTAAACTTACTTACTATAAGATTTAGGGGTGTTTGAATTTAGGTTTTGCAATTGATTATAGTGAGCATATGTTTGATGTAAAAGTTATGTTTCTGATTATGTGATTATTTTGGAGTCAAATAATTAGTTTTGGATGATAAGGTTCAAAATATAATGGTTACAGTAAAACATAACCTCTTCTTGACGTCATATGGTTTTCTCTTGAGAAATTCTTTTAGGGTCATTGTATGTCTTGAAATATTGGATATTAGGAATTTGTGAAACACCCCAACATCTGATAATTTGATTATTACAACTATAAACAACAAAACGATTCAAACAATATTTCCTCTGCCCTATAAACAACAAAATCGATTCAAATAATATTTCCTCTGCCCTGTTTTATTACAACTGATTATTTCAAATCAAATGAACCATCTCTTCTGAAATCGACATCCTCTTATTAGTCTTAAAACTAAGTTTTTAGATGCCGAATGTAAGTTCTCATGTATAGATATGTTCATATGTGAGTTGTCATGGCTACTCACATTTTTATGTATATCATACAGGCTCTTAAAGATCTTTATAAACATTTGACTCTAATATAACGAGTTAATATTGCTTGACACCCAAACAGACCGACGTTTCTTGATCATGTCGTCAACATTACTGACAAGGTATGATACTCATTCCGCAAACTTTATTTTTTTATGCTAAAAGTTTTAAACTCTATAGTCTTTATGAAATAGTCAGATTTAATACATACCTTTTTTTGTATTTTTAAAATTTCAGTTCGTTGAGCTTCATAGTGACCGAGTGGTTATGACGATCCCACAATCGTCACTGGCATTGGAACAATAGATGGAAGACGATTCATGTTTATGGGTCATCAAAAGGGTCGTAATACGAAAGAAAACATTCAACACAACTTTGGAATGCCCACACCACATGGGTAAGATTTTACAAGGATAACAATATCATGTTAATTGTTGTTTGGATTGGCATATTGAAACTTATTATCTGATATTTGGTAATGGTGAAATTATTGCAGGGACTTATTGCATACAAAGGATAGACGAGATGAAACATGTGAGCACCTAAGTGGTGTGTTAGAAGAGTGTTGTATTAGTTGTGAACTTCAGTTAGCAGGGCTGAGTACAAAAGCCATCAAGGGTATTCTTCCATATCACAAGAAATTGCAGATGAATTGTTTAGCTGTGAGCTTTCAACAAAGGAAATTTGTCGAATGATAAGAAGGCTGTTATAACTGTGGATAATCTAATGATCCCAACTCATACCTTGCTTGAAATTCAATGCTTTGATCAGAAGGCTCACATATATGACATTTTAAAGACCTCTAAGGACTGCAATATCAGGGTATGCTCATATTTTTTATTCCATTAGTTTTAATGTGTTTTTATTTGATATAACATACTAGAGGTTATTGCTTGCAAAATTAGCGAGTCGGGTGGTTTTGTGTAACGGGTCGATATGGGAGATTTTGTTACATTCCGAAACGGCCTGGTGACCTCAAACTCTTTTTTCTTTGAATTCTTAAAATTATGTTATAAGGTTAATAATGGTAAAACCCATTAAGTTTCACCGTTAGAATGGTTTAATATTATCTTGCCATGTAGCCCTCAACCGTTTTTGGGTCATTATTTTGCGATTTTATTGTGAGTGTAAAAATATCACAAATAGGCTAAAATATCTCAAAATATTGGTACGTTTAAGGCGGGATTTATACCAATTAGAGTGTTACACCCCAAAAATGGCGCAGCGGAATGGCATTTACGGGGTATAACCTCATAGTCAATAACACAAGGAGTCATAATAGAGAAACACTAAATGTATACCATAAGACGGAATATAGTCGTGAAGTCCCACAATCAGGATAAGTACAAAGATCCAAAATAAACACAAGTCTCAAGGTTAAACAACGTCACTAAGGAATATCAAATGCAACTCCACGAGATATAACCCGGGAGGGTCTTGTCTTAAGTCTTGCTAAGCCAGTCAATACTCAACCTTCTAAGCAACTTCAATAACACCTGAAAATGATACTAGAAAACGTCAACATAATGTTGGTGAGCTCGTAGGTTTAAAAGTAAAACCGCTGAGCTGTGATAGCATAGTGTAGGACAAAAGTGAGCATGATAACCAATTATAAGCACAAGTCAAAACAAACTAGTGTCGCGCCAACTGAACCTGCCACGCGGGTTGCACACAAACACTGTAGGGAGCTACCCCGATAGATCTATCATATTGCTTCGGCTCTCAAAAGAGTTAACAGTTGCGCAGTCATGGTCGCACAAAACACGCCACAATTCATGGTTGCACAAAACATGTCACAGCATATAATCGCCTCAACACACATGATGTCCAAAAACATGAAAGCAGTATAATCACAGCATGAAAACATTTAAAACATCATTTGAGTACCATTTTCCCCCAAGGAAAAACATAATGAAAAAGGGGCTACGAGAACTCACCTCAAGCAAGCAAAGCACAACAAGATCTACTGAAGTAAAGTACTCGGCAGCTCTCAAGTATGGCACTCACGAACTCGGCACAACCTTTTTCTCTCCGATCTACAAGATGGTGATGCTTAGAAGTGGTGGTGATAGTTATTTAGGGCGTGTGGTGAAAAAGGAGTGGCGGTGGAGGTTGGTTATGGCGCGTGTGGTGGTGATATGTAATGAGGAGGTCACAGGGATGCTTGTGGTGGTGGCGGTGTAACTTGGTGACCGGCGGTGGAGGTGGTGGTTGCGTTAGCAGGGTGGCGGCTAGGGTTTTAGGAGAGGAGGGAGTATATTGTTGGTGTGGAAGAGATGAAAAATAAGGGTAAAGTGGGGTGGGTAGGGTATTTATCCCCACAAGGACCATTCATGCAATTCTTTTATAACTTTAGGGGGGCGGCCGAATTTTAATAATAAGGACCATATGTGTAACTTGATTAAACTCTAACGAAATGTGATCTAGGGCTCATAAAATATACTAGGATTGACCGTAAAATTTTCTAAGTCGCGCCATTATTTTTAAAATTGTTTTTCCGATAAAAATGACTACAAGTACGTATATTTTCATTAAAATGTTAAAATTATCTTATAAAACGTATATTTGACTTTTGGTTGTGCTGTGTCGTGCGGTCTAGCTCATCAACACATATAAAAGTGAACACTTAAACTAGATAAACATATCTTCTCGAGCTTAAGGTTGAGTAAATATCCGAAAAAGTCGCGGTTGCTACAGTCTACCCCCGTTAATAGAATTTTGTCCTCAAAATTCAATTGACTAAAGGTCTAAGCTTGATTGGATACTATTCACCCTTCGATTAGGTTGCACACAGACGGATAAGGGTGTGGGTGTCATCCCAAATAGTACCGGGTGCTACTCCCCAATTAGTACTATCAATACTTCCTAACCTCTAGAAATCACAAAAATGAAACCACATAAATATCACACAGTAAGGCAAGCTTTCCCATCCTTGAGTAAAGCCGTCAAAAACCTTAGGCATCTTTTCGGTAGTTTAAGTTGAGCCTCAACTGAAATCTAGCTTAACCCCACAACTCATCAAACAAGAACTGTCATGAGATTAAGCTAAACTAAAAGTTTAAGCCCAGTAACAACTTGTTTTCAGCTTAATCTCACAACTCATCAAACAAGAACTGTCATGAGATTAAGTTAAGCAACAAGTTGGACCTATCCTTAAACTACGTAACAACTTGAATCTAGCTTAACTTCACAACTCATCAAACAAGAACTGTCATGAAATCAAGTTAAATATCAAGTTGTAAGAAAAGAACTCAACATTTTTGAAGGATTGGCTCAATTTTTGGATCGCTTTCAAATAAACAAATCAATAAACACACAAAGCTTAGATTTAGAAGGTTGAGAAGCTTCAACTAAGAGAGATGGGTATTCCTGTTTCCTCCAAAATCAACAGTGCATGCTCTAAGTATATCTCCTAAAGTCGAATAGTATGCTTACCCTGATCATCGGTCTAGGAATGGTAGGTCGTACTCAAATCTAACTGTGCTCCTGATGCATCCTATAGTGTCTGATAAAATCGTGATGCAAACCAATGTCACAATCCGATATAATAGATACAGGCGTTCCTCTTGTGTGTCGCTCTAACTGGATTTCTTATCTTTGAATATTGCGGGGGCATTGGTCAAACCAAAGGACTTAACTTGAAAACTCGAATTGCCTGTATATCGTTCTTAACGCGGTTTTAGGGTTGTCAGTCTTGTGCACTCTCAACTAATGATATTCGGGTTCGAAATCTTTCTTCGAGAAGTAACGCGTATCATGAAATTTGTGTCTCTCCGGGAGTTAAGTTGATGCGTATCTCAATTCTTCAAGGAGGGGTAAATCCTGTTAGGTATTTACGAAGTACTCCAAGGAGTCTTAAGCACGCGATGTATCTTTGGGTTTCTGCTCGTCCAACTAAGCGCACTGAAATAGGTGGTTTTACAGTAACTATCGAGTGATTAGGCTTCATGAAATGCCTCGTCCATTCTTGAGCAAAATCATTTAAAATTTTAAGCTAAGTAGCAACTTTAAACTTAATCTCACATCTCATCAAACAAGAACTGACATGAAATTAAGTTAAAAGTTGTTAAAAAGCTTACCATTTTTTTTTGAAGAAAAAGAAAATTTTTAGTTAAAGTTTGGGGTTGCTCAGAAATGAACGGGTGGCATTTCAGCACTCCAAGATCCTACTACCAGGTGGTGAAGATTTGAACCATCATATCGGTTTCTACCTTTTTGGTCTTACATTATATCAGTCTCATAACTAAGAGCTAGGACACTAGGCTTCGCCTTTAACAGGGGCATGAACTAAGTGGAAACAAATCTATAATCGATGTCGAAATCAAACAGTATGATAGTCTAATATCCATTTAAGGAGAACTTACCCATCACGAGGTTCGGGTTCTGGCGTCCTCCTTCAGCGTTCATCACGAATACCCGCCTACGAGCTGGGTTGCCCTTGTTTTCAGTATTTCCATTAGTCAATAAGGCATGATTCTGGTTATTCTGCACTTGTCCATGTGCCTTATTCAGCTTAGGGCACGTGTTTCGAAAATGATCCAGGCTCCCGTACTCAAAACATGTATTTGGGTAGATGACATTAATTGGAGTCGCCAGCATGGCTACTGCTCGACAATCCCTTGCAATGTGACCAGTCTGATTGCAGCTGAAACTCACTAGGCAGGGTTTAGTCTCCAGGTGGTGGTAGTTACATTTAGCACACTTAGGGTGAGGACCTTCATATCCCTTACGGCCTGAGCTCGTTGTCACAAATCCTTTTCCCCGTTTCGCCTTCTTATTGTAACCATTTGCATCTCCTTGCTTACTTGGCACACTCACGGTCTTCCTCTTATCACCGCTCTTGGACAATGTCCCATTCCTAACCATTTCATCCGTTAAGGTTGCAAATTTCAGTATCGCGCTTTGAAGGGTAGGGGGCTCAGTCGCTTTCACCATCCCGCGAATCTCAGGGACCAAACCATAGATGTACCTCTCAATTCTCTTGGATTCTGGAGTGACCATGTGAGGGACTAGTCTGGCTTGGTCATGGAATCGATCCGTGTAAGTCGTATGATCAGCTCCTACCATGGAATGGTGGTAGAACTCATGTTCCATTTTCTGCATCTCATTGTCTGGACAATACTCTTCTTTTAACAACGCCTTAAATTCATCCCAACTCATCCCTATGGCAGCTTCTCTGCCCTTAGCCTGAATTTGCGTATTCCACCAAGTCCATGCTTTTCCAATCAAAGAACAAGCAGCATACTTCACCTTCTGATGACTCGCATACTCACTTATGTCAATCACTTGCTCCATCTTCTCAACCCATCGAGTATAAGCTATCGCACCTCCATTTCCATCAAAGTCCATCGGTTTGCACGCGGTAAATTCTTTGTAAGTACATCCCTTGTTACCGTTGTTATGGTTCCCATCATTGACGTGATCACTTCCACCGTCGTTGTTCGCTTGATCATTCCCACTCACGTTGTTCCCTTGGTTGCTGATATGGTCGCCAACTTGGGTGACGATAGTGGGTAACAGTTCCCGTAGTTGTTGGGCAATAATAGTAGTAACATCAGGAGTCTCATTGCCGGTATCGTCGCTTCTCGTGCCGCGACCTCCTGCCCTACCTCCTCGTCCACCGGCCCTTCCACCCCTTGGTGGTGGAATGCCTCGGTAAACTCGAGTCGACCTTCTTGGAGGCATGATTCTTCAAAATAGGACATTGGTAGATGTTAGATAGGAGGTAGGTAGGATGGGTCAGTATACGTCGTACTACTACACTCAACTTCCTATCTGATAGTCCATGATTTTGATAAGTCCATGCCGCATCATATTATCGTAAAAACGTTGGCCAGGCATTTTTAGGATAGCATCATGCTGCATTTACTTATCATCATCACTTCGTGTCATACTATACGCATAATCGCAGACGTAGTTCCTATAATGCAAACTATATGAGGATTATTAGGTTATAGTCTAGGTTAAACCACCTAATTCTCTATAACCTTGGTCTCTGATACCAATCTGTCACACCCCAAAAATGGCGCAGCGGAATGGCATTTACGGGGTATAACCTTATAGTCAATAACACAAGGTGTCATAATAGAGAAACACTAAATGTATACCATAAGACGGAATATAGTCGTGAAGTCCCACAATCAGGATAAGTACAAAGATCCAAAATAAACACAAGTCTCAAGGTTAAACAACGTCACTAAGGAATATCAAATGGAACTCCACGAGATATAACCCGGGAGGGTCTTGTCTTAAGTCTTGCTAAGCCAGTCAATACTCAACCTTCTAAGCAGCTTCAATAACACCTGAAAATGGTACTAGAAAACGTCAACATAATGTTGGTGAGCTCGTAAGTTTAAAAGTAAAACCGCTGAGCTGTGATAGCATAGTGTAGGACAAAAGTGAGCATGATAACCAATTATAAGCACAAGTCAAAACAAACTAGTGTCGCGCCAACTGAACCTGCCACGCTGGTTGCACACAAACACTGTGGGGAGCTACCCCGATAGATCTATCATATTGCTTCGGCTCTCAAAAGAGTTAACAGTTGCGCAGTCATGGTCGCACAAAACACGTCACAATTCATGGTTGCACAAAACACGTCACAGCATATAATCGCATCAACACACATGATGTCCAAAAACATGAAAGCAGTATAATCACAGCATGAAAACATTTAAAACATCATTTGAGTACCATTTTCCCCCAAGGAAAAACATAATGAAAAAGGGGCTACGAGAACTCACCTCAAGCAAGCAAAGCACAACAAGATCTACTGACGTAAAGTACTCGGCAGCTCTCAAGTATCGGCACTCACGGACTCGGCACAACCTTTTTCTCTCCGATCTACAAGATGGTGATGCTTAGAAGTGGTGGTGATAGTTATTTAGGGCGCGTGGTGAAAAAGGAGTGGCGGTGGAGGTTGGTTATGGCGCGTGTGGTGGTGATATGTAATGAGGAGGTCACAGGGATGCTTGTGGTGGTGGCGGTGTAACTTGGTGACCGGCGGTGGAGGTGGTGGTTGCGTTAGCAGGGTGGCGGCTAGGGTTTTAGGAGAGGAGGGAGTATATTGTTGGTGTGGAAGAGATGAAAAATAAGGGTAAAGTGGGGTGGGTAGGGTATTTATCCCCACAAGGACCATTCATGCAATTCTTTTATAACTTTAGGGGGGCGGCCGAATTTTAATAATAAGGACCATATGTGTAACTTGATTAAACTCTAACAAAATGCGATCTAGGGCTCATAAAATATACTAGGATTGACCGTAAAATTTTCTAAGTCGCGCCATTATTTTTAAAATTGTTTTTCCGATAAAAATGACTACAAGTACATATATTTTCGTTAAAATGTTAAAATTATCTTATAAAACGTATATTTGACTTTTGGTTGTGCTGTGTCGTGCGGTCTAGCTCACAAACACATATAAAAGTGAACACATAAACTAGATAAACATATCTTCTCGAGCTTAAGGTTGAGTAAATATCCGAAAAAGTCACGGTTTCTACATAGAGCCACTCACCTCCTTCCGTATAACATGATACTAATTTAAAGGATCGGGTGCTATAAATCCCAAAGTATACATTAGTAAACTGATGAGTGCCTATTTACTCATCATTTTATGCCCATATAAGACACAAAAATTACCAAAAACACCCAAATAGATCAAATATTGTTGCAAATATTATTGGTTTGTGTTTTTATGTGTTTCAGGTACAAAATGATTGAAAACGGGGCAAAAATGGACAAAACCGAGCACAAGATTGGAAAATCGTGAAAAGCCGAGGACGGGGAAGAAATTTACGAGTTTGGACCGGGATATTGCTCAAGTTATCAAAAGTCAACCTCCAAGAATATCAAAGTGTCACAAATGGTCCTTGGATTTTCAGAACTTGGCAAATTTGGTCCCCAAACTTAAAACTAAAACCTAACTTTTTTTTTCATCCCAAATACACTAAACCCCTTATCCCTTTTAATCCAAAACAAATAAATAAAACCCACAAACAAACCCAACCAACCCAGCCCATACACCACATAAGCCCAATCCCAAAGAAACCACAACCCCATATTTTAGCTAAGGCTAGTCAATCGGTCAACCAACTTCCTTTTTCCCTCTAACCCGCCAAAATCAAAACCACCAACCATTACCATGTCCTCTCCTGACACCCCCACACCCTAGTCTGCTATCACCACTGAAACACTCCAACCCCCTCCTCACATGCTACCCACAACCCACATGTATCCCTTTCCCAAGAAAAGGCTAAAATCCCATCGATCCACATTTCCCGCCAAAATGGAGATAGACGACTGAGATTACTTGAGGCTAAAACCAATGGTGGGATTTGAAGAGAGAAGTCCAGAGAGACTTTTGGAAGTATAAAACACCTCACACACGCACAAGTGAAGGCAGTAGTTAATTTAGAATAGGAGTAGTGTAATTTAGCTTTTAAAGTTGAAATTCAGTTAAGCATTTAGATAAGTCTTGTTATTTAGCTTAATTTCAGTTTAATGTAACCTTAATTTCAGTTCTGGTTTAATTTCACAAGCATTGTCCTAAATTCATAGTTTAATGAAATTTCAAATTTCTACTATTTACTGTTAATCGAATTCACTTTGTTAGTTGTTAAAAAGAGATCACAAGCTCTCCTTACTATTTCATTAAGCTCATAAGAGCTTATTATAGCTTTTGTTAAGTTAATTGTTGCTTTATTCAGTTCCAATTTCAAGAAGTCAAAAAGTCAAAAAAGGTCAAACGGGTCAATTGATGACCCACTGTTCATTTGCCATTGGGTCATGCTTGATCATGCTTAACTTGACTGGTATGACCTCATGTTTGATTGTGCTAGGCTGTTTTGAAGGATATTCAAGGGTTGAGGGCATCTTCTTTGAATTGAGGCATGAAGCTGATCAAATAAGCTATGTTAAGATGTAAGTTCACTTGATGCTAATTTTTGGCATCCTTAGGTCCATTTTAGTCCTATAGTCAGTAGTCATTAGTCCCTTTTAGCCTTAGTCCAAGAGTAGCTAAAATCAGCCACATAAGTACACAACTGCCTGCATTTTCAGTTTTTCAAATTTTCAGCTTATTTCTTTTATTTTTAATTTGCTCATGTTAAGTTAGAATTAGCTATAACTTTGCATAATCAATATTCAGTTGCTTGCCTAGTTATTTGTATTTTTTAAAGATTTTTAGAATTTTTCTCGGATAGCTTTTTCATGGCTTGAAAAAGCCATATTTTTCCCTGCTCACTGCTTAGATCAACAGACCTCAGTGAGGTCTTTTGGCTTATTGTGTGATCCTTAGTGCTTATTGCTTACATTTTATAGCTTATTCAGTGTCACTTTTAGCTTTTTATCAGTTATTAAGCTTATTTCAGTCCTAGGGTAGCTTATTTTAGCTTAATTAGCCTTTTTTCCATCAAGCCTTAGCTTATTTTTTTTCCTTAATCCAACTGTTCAGCCTTCAAGGCTTATTTTTTAGCTTATTTTTAAGTTTCATCAATAGTTGTAGTTAGTAAAGTTAATTAGTATCAAGTGCTTATTGAGATTTTTAAAAGAAAAATAAAAAAATAAATAATTTTCAAAAAAGAGGTGCCCAGGTTCGAACCTGGGACCTCTTGGTTAGAACCTCAACACACACCCCATAACCAGATGCACCAAGTTATGCTTGGTGTATTATCTCCCTAGTTTTATTCTTATACTAGTTTTGTCTCTTTTAGCTTATAAATACTTATTTGCTTATTTCGTAGCTTATTTGAGTAGCTTTTTCAGTTTTTATATTTTTCTTAGATTAATATTAGCTTAATAGACTTTCTGGTAATTTTTGAGAATTTTCACTGTTCATTTGCTATTTTTCTCGAATTTATTTAGTTTAAACTATTTTTAATTCATAATAATTAATTAAATAGTCAAAAAAATATAATTCTTTTTTTTAAAATTTTCTTTTATTAATTAGAACTTAGGAAAAATAGATTTGTACCCATAGAGTTAGTATTTCATCATTTTGACGTTTTAGGCTCGGGTTTTCCCAGTTTAAACGCGTTTTCAGTTTTCCTTTACGTTTTTAGCCTCGCGATCTTTAGATTATCATTCTCCTTGCCTTTTAAGTCATTTTTAGTTAATGTTCACTTATTTTAGTTTAAAATCCCAAAATCTCTTTATTTTCACTATTCAAACACGTTTCACGAATCGAGATCACAAATTCCATTCAATCATTCGTTGGGGATAACGACTCGGGTTACACATACTTCACTTGTGTTTCCTAGGAAATATTTACATATTGATTTTCGCTAATCATAAACCACAAACATCATGGCTCTATTTGATTACTAATGTATCTTTTTTAGTTAAAATGTTTAAATAATAGATTATTGATTTGATAATTCTTATTAGAGGTGGCAAAACGGGCGGGCACGGGCTACGGTTCAAACGGAAACGGGCTACGAGCTAAACGGGCTACGGGCTAAACGGGCGCGGGCCAAACGGGCACATGTTATACAAATCTCTTTAGATTAGACACAAAACGACGAAATAAATTCCTCAAACGTAACACTTCATTTATATTTAAAAAATTAAATATATTATATCTATAAGTTTTTCTTTAAAAACAATTGTAATGTTCTCCGCCCGTTTGTGCCCATTTAACTTTTAAATGGGCAATATATGCCCATTTCAGAAAAAAGAGGGGACCAAATGCGCCCAAATCTTTTAAAATTTTGCCCAATTAGCCAATTTTTTTTAGTTTGGGCATAAATTGCCACCTCTATTCTTATAGCTCATTCATGGATCATGGAAGATGGAGAAGCACCCGATAAGCCACTTGATAATGCGGTTCTTGGCAGGCTAAAATATTGGTACGTTTAAGGCAGGATTTATACCAATTAGAGCCACTCACCTCCTTCCGTATAACATGATACTAATTTAAAGGATCAGGTGCTATAAATCCCAAAGTATACATTAGTAAGCCACAAACATCATGGCTCTATTTGATTACTAATGTATCCTTTTTAGTTAAAATGGTTAAATAATAGATTATTGATTTGATAATTCTTATAGCTCATTCATGGATCATGGAAGATGGAGAAGCACCCGATAAGCCACTTGATAATGCGGTTCTTGGCAGGCTAAAACAATTTAAAACCATGCATAATTTTAAGAAAGTTGCACTTCAGGTGCCTACTATATCTCTACATTCACACATATCTTTAGTTACGCCTACAATTCATTAATTTTGCATATAATCATGAGAAGGAACCATAATGCTCTTTTTAAATAATTTAAGGCAGAATCTAAGATTGTTTTTGAAATGCGCAGGTAATTGCAGGATGTCTTTCAGAGGAAGAAATCATGGGACTCAAGCAAATGTTTAAAGGCATGGATTCGGAATAACAATGTAACAATAACACTTGAGGAACTGAAACATGGACTATCCAAGCAAGGGAAAAGACTAATTGAATGTGAAGTGAAACAATTGATGGAAGCTGTAATATAATCCAAGTCTGTTAACTAATTCCTTGAAGTGTTTATATGGTCACAAAATTCATGTGTTTCTTTTTAATATGCAACAGGCTGATGTAGATGGAAATGGAACCATAGCAACAATGCATCTCAATAGAATAGATAAAGAAGATCATTTGTACACAGCATTCACATACTTTGACAAAGGTAACAGTGGGTACATAAACCTTTAAGAGGCCTCTTTTGTCATCAAATAAAAACCATTTTGTAATCATTAACAGACTTCTTTGTTGTCAGGTACATTACTAAAGAAGAATTAGAGCATGCTCTCCGCAAATATGGAATGAACGATGATAAAGATATAAAGGAATTTATTTCTGAAGTAGATTCCGATCATGTAAGTAACTCAAATATAGTTAAACCTTTGTTGCAAGAAAATACATTGTATACATATTAAAACACTTTTTTTTTGTGGCTAAAACACGTAAAAAATTAGAAATAATTATTGTGTCATGTATCATTACAAAAGCTCTATTATATTACCAAGGCGAACTTTGATACGCAAAACACGCTTGACCCATTTAACGTGTTTTCTTATAATCAAATGTTTGACTGTTTGACGCAATAGAGATGAAACACTACTGAAATAGACCCACCTATAGTTGAAGAGCCAAAATGGAACCTCTACCTAAATCTCTATAAACTTTACAGGATGGCCACATTAACTATGACGAGTTTGTGACAATGATCAGGACAAATACCCAAGCAGACATAATGAATCCTAAGAAAAAAGACAATCTTTTGTATCCAAATGATCATAGTATAGAACGAGTTGTGAGTAAGCATGTCGAACGAGGTGTGGTTACATGAAATTCATGCATATTTCACATATCATGTCCAAGTGAGGATGACTGTGGTAACGAGAGTTCAATATGGTCCGGAGGGAACTACGCTAGAGGGAACAAATGACTGTGGCAACGAGAGTTCAATATGGTCCGGAGGGAACTATGTAACACCTCGAAAATCGAAATGAAGCAGCGGAAGACTTAAACGGGGTATTACCAACTAGATCACAGTCATAATTATAGATTTTTTATAAAAAGGGAAATTTTTATATCATTCAATGAAAACTCAATATTCAGAGATTACATATTTGTTATCAAAAGGGGTAGTAGTTCACAAAAGTGATGATGAGTTTGAAAAGAATGATATAGTTATTTGGAACAAAGGTGGGTCTTTTCTCCATGCCCGTGCCAAATCCGTGCTTGAGATTTCTTTAATTACCTGAGATAAACATGCTTAAAATGTCAACACAAAGGTTGAGTGAATTCACAGTGTTTTGTTTGTAATAGTTTGAACACAAGTCAGATAATAGTAAAAACAATGATATTGTAGTGTGATATATATATTGCCCTAAGCCTCATGACACGCAAACTTTAACATCGGGTGTAATAATAAATGATATAAATAGCCCACATCATAGCAATGATGTAGGTGATAATGCCCTCGTCGTAGGAGTTTGCCAAACTCTTGATAATTCGAATAAAGTGCATTTGGTTACCATTTCAGGCTAACTTCAAATGGGTCGTCAACTTCCAATAGATCTATTCACTGAATTCGCGTTCACTCGCAAGTGATTAATGGTTCATGATATGAGGGACTTTTTGGCAGGGTGGTAACTTAGGCAATATTAACTTAGCAATATCAATCAGGATAGCATACAAAAATATTTGTGTTCAGATTTATAGCATGCATCTCCCCACGGGATTTGAAAACATAGTAAAAGTGGGACTATGAACTCACCTTGGTGTAGCAGTAGTCTGAAATGCAATAAAGTCAAATAGTAGATGGTAGTTCCGTCGCGTGACCTAGATTAGTATGGCATAATTTAGTTTGCAGTTCTGAGTTAAGACTCGATAAACGTAATTAAGTTTAAAAGATTTCAAAACATTTATGTTATTGTTGCTTGTGTTAGCCATTTACTCTACGGCATAAATATTGTCGACGTATAATGGTTTTCATTATTTTGTTTAGTCGTTTTTGTCATAATTTCAATAACTAATTTACGACATAATAAGTGGCGTCATTAATGTTTATTCGAAATGGTCTACATATTTTTCATTTTCATTTAGTCCCGACACATCTTAACAATTTAAATATTCCAAGTAATTAATTTGGGCTGAGGCCCAATTTATTCGACAGTAAGGGGGAAAAAGGGGTCCAATGGTGGCTGCTTTTGTTAAGTCTGGTCTGATACAACAATTTCACATCACAACACCCTTATTTGTCTCCAAGTCTGAGAGGGTTTTGGTGTTTCCTGGGTATACGTTGGCCCTCAAATCGGCATCACAAGGACCTAGGGTGCTTAATTTTGGTTGGGATTTAGGTCGAGTACTACTAATCCACGACACAACTCACATTTCTAATACTTAAAGTCTGTGATGGTTTAGTGTTTTTCTGGGAATACTCTACCTCAAGTCTATTCTCTACAATCATCAAGACTAGTTTTATTCTAAGTCTTATAACTCCTGGAGTCTTTGACTCGAGTCACAGGTTTTTGTTAATTTTGAGCATCAAGCTTAATCTCCTAGTACCCATGTCCTAGTCTCCTAATGCCCTAGGTTACACGTTAACATCCAACTACAATTTTTACATAATGAATTATGTAACACCCCCTAATTCGGTTTGTGGCAGCGGAAAAGTAATTAGGATGTTACGGTGAGGATCGAGTTTTAAACTTCAGAAAACGGCCCGGAAGGGGCGTTTTGAAAGTTATATGTCATTCAAAAGAATATTTTTGATACAAAAGTAAATTATTTGATTCGAAAAATCCCGTGAGGAAATGTGATAATTTGGAAAGAATGACATATTTGATTTTACACCAATTTATTTATCAGAGTAGAAGATGCCCGCTCCGTGTCTTGTCCTGCTCCGTTAATTACCTGAGATAAACATGCTTAAACCGTCAACACAATGGTTGGTGAGTTCATGGAGTTTGTAGAAAATAGCTTTCTTCGAAAGGTGTATGATAATTATCGAAGTAAATAATGATTCTTCATGTAATAAATAATAAGTTGTGTTGTATAAAAATCCACAAGCAAATCATGTATGATCTCCAAAATCTTAAGTTTCATATTATAATTGAAGCTGAGCTACGTTGTTATACGCTCGAAATAGAATGTTGAGTCAACTTTTAAATGTAACTATATATCATGCTCTTTGGGTTGTCTTTTGTAGAATTCTCATTTAAATCACATATAGTAACAGTTAAAGTTCAAGTACAGGATTCACAATCATATCACATAGTGGAAATGATAATCTAGAATCTGAAGTCTATCAATGTAAAGTGGTGGTCTGCTAAATACAGCTGTATCCTAGGATATATATGAAACATTCATATATTCATAAAGTTATATTGCCCTAAGCCTCATGACACGCAAAACGTTAACAGAGTACCGTAAAACGGCGGTGTCCCACCAGGGTTACTGATGGGTTTTTATGGCCCTCATGTTAATAGGTACTTGCCAATTCCTATTTTTCTCAAATATAGTGCATCGCGACTAAATACGACTAACCATGTAGGCATTCCGTCACAGTATTTAGTGGGATAGGTCGTCAGCCTCTAACAGGTTTCGAAGCTGTTCACTATATTCGCGCTCACCGCAGTGATTAATGGCTCATGATCAAGGAACTTTATGGCAATAAAGTGTGCTTAGGCAATATAGGTGAATCATGCGTAATTTTAGTCTTGGCAATTATTTATAGTGAAATGTAGAATATCATATTAAAGTAGCAGTACATTCATTTGTCACATGAATGCATACAATGAGTCTCAGTGTCATATTACATCAAGTAGCTTAAAATGTTATCTTCCAAGTTCCGTGTTTAAGCTAAACAGACAATTTGCACATATATTGAGTATGTATTCTTTTCAAGTATGATTTAAGCATGTAAAGCATAGTGGATGATTTTGAGTAAATCATAAGTGTTTTATATAAGTAACTTAAAATAGTTAAAGCATGTATCTCCCCCAAAAGAGTTATTAAAGCAAGAGTTAAAAGTAGGGGCCACGACTCACGATAAGTCATAAGAGTTTTCATAGTGCTTATAGAAGTATTGTATCGCAAGCAAATCATATAGTTGATAAATGAGTAAAATATTTCGAAGCATGTATCTCCCCCAAAAAGTATAAATCAAGTATTAAAATAGGAGGGGCCACGACTCACGGTAAGTCAGAAGAGTTTTCATAGTGCTTATAGAAGTATTGTATCGCAAGCAAATCATATAGTTGATAAATGAGTAAAATATTTCGAAGCATGTATCTCCCCCAAAAAGTATAAATCAAGTATTAAAATAGGAGGGGCCACGACTCACCTTAGCCATAGCAAAGCAAAGATCACACTGACACGACTGGCATCTAGAGCATATCACAATGGTCTCATACAGCACGACGGTACACAACCTAATACGTATACAGTTATCTCAAAACACGTCTAGCACAATAATAAAGTCTATAAAAGATAAAGTGTCATAGTTTTCGTGGATTATTCAGTTTTCCAAAACTTATCAAAAGCTTAGTTTAAATGTTTCATGTGGTGTGGTAAGATAACCTAGACTCGACAGACAGCTCACGCCAAAAGAAATAGACAACAACATAGTCGAGGGAATACTGACTAGGACTCAACCCAAAGAAGACAAACTCTAGAAGCTAAAGTCAAATAAACACCTCAAATAAAATAACTAGTTTGTACGTTTCGGCATTTACCCCGTTATTCCCAAATAGTTGGTATAAGACAATGATGTTTTATAATAAAAATGAGTTTAGTTAATAAAACTAGTTTTTCTCGAGTCATCGAGACTTGGATTAACCAAAACTGAAATTACAATGTTTAGCAAGTTTATGTCCCACTATTAACCTCGTAAATATTAGTTTATGTTTTATTGAAGATTTTTGTGTCTGGTCCGAGTCTAATATAAAATGTTCAATAAGTCCGTCTTCTAATATTGTAAGTCCGATAATAATTCACGATTGTCCAAATTGTCCAAATGTAATAATCACAATCCATATTCGGATCCAATTCACAATTCAAGTATTATCCAAAACGTACCAAGTGAACCAAATAACGAGTAATTACATGTTAGTCCATTATATTTGTCACCAGATTTCATATCTAACATACTTTTTATAAAATATGTTGGCTTTGGCCCATTCCTTTAAACCAAACACACTAAGTTGGGCTTTGGCCCAAGTTTAAGCAAATCAAACACACTCCCCCATGGGCTTTTGAGCCCAGTTAAATTTTATGTCACAATTCATTATTTACCCACAATTACAAAATCAAACGCACCCTAGCTGTAATACGTGACCAACCCGAGACCAGGAAAACAACCAAGTTCGTACTAACTCCCTCATGCCGAGGCTCAAACCCAAACAAGCACAAACAACACGATAATGAACCAAGAGTATTATAACTTATATCACACCGAGACCTCTTGGTCTCGACTTCTAACTGGTACGACATCAACCAACCGGAATCAACAATATCATCACCCAAACTCGTGACTAAACAACTTAACGACACACTTGTAACTCAAATCAAACAGCTAACTACTCAAACAAGACTATTCCGAACTCAAATCCACTACCCACTCGGGTCAACTCGGCCCGAGAACAACCCGAAACAAACCGACAACTCAAATAACAATTTCTTACCACACTAACAAGTTTTTAACATATGATTATATCCGGTTTTTAAACCACAAGTTCATAATCTCGTTTTATCCATTTTATTACCCACGAAAATATGACAACACTAATCAATTGGTAATTATATATATAATAAAAGTATAATGATAATATCGAACGGTTCTCGGTTTTACCATGACGAGGAAGAGGACTAGAGGAGGTGGCGGAGATGGTGGCTGTGAGGACAGCCATGGCCTTGGTGGTGGTTATTCGAACCCAAACGTACCAAACAAGCATCCAAAAACACATACCCTTCGATCTATACATGTTACGAGTACACCCATGTGTTGCCGGAAAAAAACTCGCCGAAAACTGGGTTATCGAAAAAGAGGATAGATGAGGGTGGTTAGGTGGCGCGTGAAGGATAGGGAAATGATGAGGAGATTAAGAGGATTAAAGTGGTGGTGGTCGTGTATAGTGGTGACTGGCGGTGTGCTGGTGGTGGCCGGATTTGGGTCCGGAAAATAGAGTGAGATTAGAGAGAGTTAGTATAAGTATAGGAAGTGAGTGAGGTGAGGGAGAGTTAGGTATAATATAGGAGAAATACACACGTTTTTATTGACTATAGAAGTCTTCCTCTATTATTGCTGTTACTGTATATCAATGGACAGCAGTGCAAATCTTACCGACATAGAGAAATATCATAGAGAGTTTATCCAAAATATCATAGAGAAATATCATAGAGAGTTTGGTAGAATTTTGTCCATTGTTGTTGGATTGTATAGATATTCACACGTTTGTATTAATATAAGTGGTAAGTAGGTAGGAAGTATAATAATTAGTGTATATGGTGATTCTTGTGAACTGCTAACTCTTATGTAATAGTTATGTTTCGTAAAGCACGTCGAGTACTAGTGTTGTTATTTGGTAATTGTTGTGATGTCGTGACATGGTGAAAATAATATATCAAGAAAAAATTTTAAATTTCCCCGTAAAAATGGGTTTTGTTAAATGGTAATACCGAATTATTATTAATTAGTGAGGTTTATTATGATGGATTTTTGTGGGATCTTACAGTATCTACCCCTAAATTTTGAACTTCGTCCCGAAGTTCAGTCTGCGATAGGTGTTGAAAAATGTGGTGTTCTGAGGTGAGGGATTATGGAGGATATTGTCGAGAGGTTTTTATCCGGAAATAGGGGAAACGAGTTTAGTTAGGTTTATTCATGCTTGATGAAATAGATTCGGATGTTTGATCAATTGATGATCCTAAAGGTTGTGTATAGTGAAAATACCGGTTATGAAAAGTGGGAAACCAACGGCTAATGAATAGTGTATACTAACAGTCGTGCATAGTAGCTTCCAACGGTCGTGCATAGTGAATAACGGCTAGTCTTAGTATGTAACTATCCCATCTTAATTTCTATTCTTCCACCAAACACATATTTCTCATTCCACATCATAAAAATGCCGCACCCCATCATCATGCTAGCGATTGTGTTTGCCATTCTTGTGGTTATTTACTCGATGTATGCTTCGGACGAAGACTACCCGTATTTGGTTGTGATTTTAGCGTATGTCGTCCCGCTAGTGATCGTAGCTCTTATTGTGGATAAGGCTTGGGGAAAATAGATAGTAGGGAGGTTGAAATAAATAGTTGCAACTTTAGCATTATCGTTGTTAGTGTTATCGTTATGTACTACTTTCCGTGATTTCTAATAAAATTTCTTGCTATTTTGCGCTTTTCATAAGTCTTTGTGAATTCCTAAGATTATAATATTCTCACTTTTGTCGGTTGCCTATCATAAGAAGGGTGAATAATATGGGTAAGTATTTATCTGTGGTTGGTCCAAGGTGACGTTTATGGGAAATTTATTTTGTCTCAAGATTTTTCTTTTGAATGAAGATTGTTATTAGAAAATCTGAAAAATAACTGTTTCATTCATGACATGATTCTTCCTAAATTAGACATAGTTGATCAGGCTATGTATAATTTGAGGACCAAATAATGCAATGCTTGGCTCAGTCACCGTGAGATTTATGCTTTTTCAAGAAGTTTTAGGTGGTGTAAAACATGTTGTTTATGTAAAATGACGATATGATTGCTTTTTCAAAAGACAGTAGAAAATTTCTGTTCATACTATGGTGATAAGTCAGGAATTTCTAGGGTGAATATAGGATATCCTCAGTATAACTTAGGTTTTGGGTGAGAATTTCTTACAAGGTGGTGATAACCTATTGTTTGGTCAGAGTTGGTGTTTAACCAAATTTCCAAAAATGGTGTCAGGATATTGTTGCCTAACGACTATGAATAGAATAGAAATTGAACTGGATGTGGATTATGATTATTCCGGAAATGTTACAAGGTAGAGTCTTCATACAGTAGGAAGGTAGTGGATATACTTAGGTTACATCCATCGTACCTAAGGTAAAGTATATAAGGAAATATAACTTAGAAAGTTTTAAACTAGGGTTTACTTATCCATAATAGGAATTTATCTTCTGCTTAATATAGGTGTCATCTTCTGACATTGTTAAGTTTCTAGAGAGTTTCCATTCTCTTTCACTGGTCTTTTTGTCCTAGGTGGTATTCTGATTTGAGCAGCGGTTCTTGTAGTGTCTCGCTTAACTTTTGGTCTAGAAATCCTTGAGTAATGGTAATAGTAGGTTCAGTCACTTCTTTTATATTCCTTAAGTGAGTTGGTCTAAAACTCGTGAAACTTTCTTTGATATGCTTATAGAACTTAGTCATCTTCTCTTTTTCTCTTGCTATTTTGTTGCTACTCGGGCAAGCTACTATAGTTACCTCGAGTATCACAGCAACAGTATTGGTTACTAACTTTTGGATAGCTTTAAGAGTCAAGGTTGTGGTTGGTGCTAGTGGAGTATTTGTAATGCTTATGCTGGCCATATTCTATCAATATCCCAAGAAAAACGGATTTAAATCCACCTAATGGCCATGTCAGAATAATTTGAGTAACAAGGTATTTGTATACTAGTCTTAATAATGTGGTCACAATGTGAAACTTTAACCAGTTGTGAACCCTAAATCACGATGTGTCTAGGTAATGTTGTAGATAAATGCTTAATTCTTGGTATGGGATTGCTAGGGAACAAACTGTTTCATTCACAAAAGCCGAAGTTCAGAAATTTTCTCTTCATTCATCAAGTTTTCTTTCGACATTTTGTCTTAAAGAATTCTATGGTCATAGCCTAGTTTGTGTTGGTATGAGGAGTCTTAACATTCATAGGTAATATAAGGGTAGATCTGGATATAATCACTGTAAACATCATAATATTAATAACTTGATCGATTGTTTTACAAAATCAACGATACAAGGTCTTTTATTAATGTTCCATGCAGCAGGTTAATAAACCTTTGTCTTTCTCATTGTAAGGACTGTCATGTGGGAGTGTTTCTCAATATTTCTGACTGAAACCTAATCAGTCCGTCCTGAAGTCCATCTTGTCGGATAAAAGTTCGGGTAGGATGTCGTTGGTTGTGAGTGGTGTTTTGTCAGTGATGTTAATAGGAGTGTATCAATCTGTTCTTTATGACGCTCCAGTCGCGTCATGTTGGTGGGAGGAGTAGGTGTGTGGGTAACTGTTGTCCTAAAGTTCTATCCAGTCTTGAGGATTCGGGCTGAAAGAGTGAAAGCAGGTGGGAAAATAGTAATTACGAGGGAGACTTGAGAGGGTAAATTCTCTCTAGAAGTCAGCTTCCGTTGGTGAGGTGTAAACAAGTAAGTCTGAGTGAGTAGTCTTAACGAGTAGTCGGGTCCAACCGACGGTGAAGGGGATGATGATAGTAGTGGTGGTAAGGTATGGTGACGTTATCCTGATCATGTCTAGGGGTGAAGTAGGGAAGTAAGGTGGAAATGGTGGTATAATTGATACTAAGCGTAGGTGTACATTCTTAATAGTTCCATTGAGGTAACTCCAAAATGGTGTTATAAACAGTTCGGGCTCATAAAGTGCTAAAATCCTGACTTTTCTGCGTCGGGCTACCGAGACAGGTGGGAGTGGTAGTGTAGGTAATGGAGAATTTGGCTCAACATCTTTCCAAATCGTTTCTTGGTGGGAATTCTGTCCAACCTCGAATGTTTTCAGACAACCAATCAACTCTTCATTTGAATAAGGTTTAGTAGTTCTCCTAAGTTTCCGACGTAAGGGTGAGTAAGTAAGTGATGATGGGAGTGGTATCTGAGTAAATTTCGTATCAGGTTGGGGTTGTGACATTAATACATAAGAATCTTCAGTATTTGGAGCAATTTGATAAGTAGATAATGTACGAGTAGTACGGAGGGTAAGTTTGGTAATGTCAACTGGTTGGGTAGACATGGTATTGTAGTAGTCGAACATAATAATTATCCATAATTCGTATGTTAAGAGCGTAACGGTAAGTGCGAAATAATACAGTGTGTAACGCGTGAAGAGTAAACATTAAGCATGTAAAGATTAGTACTAAACAATCTTAATAGGTAATGTTTTGAGCACGGCAGTCTGCAGACACGGAGGGCGTAAAATGGTATGGTGTAAAATCATTTATTTTGAAAGTGTGGTTATAGTTTGATGTTTGAAAACATTTGATTCTCTATAACCATAGGCTCTGATACCAATCTGTAACACCCCCTAATTCGGTTTGTGGCAGCGGAAAAGTAATTAGGGTGTTACGGTGAGGATCGAGTTTTAAATTTCAGAAAACGGCCCGGAAGGGGCGTTTTGAAAGTTATATGTCATTCAAAAGAATATTTTTGATACAAAAGTAAATTATTTGATTCGAAAAATCCCGTGAGAAAATGTGATAATTTGGAAAGAATGACATATTTGATTTTACACCAATTTATTTATCAGAGTAGAAGATGTCTGCTCCGTGTCTTGTCCTGCTCCGTTAATTACCTGAGATAAACATGCTTAAACCGTCAACACAATGGTTGGTGAGTTCATGGAGTTTGTAGAAAATAGCTTTCTTCGAAAGGTGTATGATAATTATTGAAGTAAATAATGATTCTTCATGTAATAAATAATAAGTTGTGTTGTATAAAAATCCACAAGCAAATCATGTATGATCTCCAAAATCTTAAGTTTCATATTATAATTGAAGCTGAGCTACGTTGTTATACGCTCGAAATAGAATGTTGAGTCAACTTTTAAATGTAACTATATATCATGCTCTTTGGGTTGTCTTTTGTAGAATTCTCATTTAAATCACATATAGTAACAGTTAAAGTTCAAGTACAGGATTCACAATCATATCACATAGTGGAAATGATAATCTAGAATCTGAAGTCTATCAATGTAAAGTGGTGGTCTGCTAAATACAGCTGTATCCTTGGATATATATGAAACATTCATATATTCATAAAGTTATATTGCCCTAAGCCTCATGACACGCAAAACGTTAACAGAGTACCGTAAAACGGCGGTGTCCCACCAGGGTTACTGATGGGTTTTTATGGCCCTCATGTTAATAGGTACTTGCCAATTCCTATTTTTCTCAAATATAGTGCATCGCGACTAAATACGACTAACCATGTAGGCATTCCGTCACAGTATTTAGTGGGATAGGTCGTCAGCCTCTAACAGGTTTCGAAGCTGTTCACTATATTCGCGCTCACCGCAGTGATTAATGGCTCATGATCAAGGGACTTTATGGCAATAAAGTGTGCTTAGGCAATATAGGTGAATCATGCGTAATTTTAGTCTTGGCAATTATTTATAGTGAAATGTAGAATATCATATTAAGGTAGCAATACATTCATTTGTCACATGAATGCATACAATGAGTCTCAATGTCATATTACATCATGTAGCTTAAAATGTTATCTTCCAAGTTCCGTGTTTAAGCTAAACAGACAATTTGCACATATATTGAGTATGTATTCCTTTCAAGTATGATTTAAGCATGTAAAGCATAGTGGATGATTTTGAGTAAATCATAAGTGTTTTATATAAGTAACTTAAAATAGTTAAAGCATGTATCTCCCCCAAAAGAGTTATTAAAACAAGAGTTAAAAGTAGGGGCCACGACTCACGATAAGTCATAAGAGTTTTCATAGTGCTTATAGAATTATTGTATCGCAAGCAAATCATATAGTTGATAAATGAGTAAAATATTTCGAAGCATGTATCTCCCCCAAAAAGTATAAATCAAGTATTAAAATAGGAGGGGCCACGACTCACGATAAGTCATAAGAGTTTTCATAGTGCTTATAGAAGTATTGTATCGCAAGCAAATCATATAGTTGATAAATGAGTAAAATATTTCGAAGCATGTATCTCCCCCAAAAAGTATAAATCAAGTATTAAAATAGGAGGGGCCACGACTCACCTTAGCCATAGCAAAGCAAAGATCACACTGACACGACTGGCATCTAGAGCATATCACAATGGTCTCATACAGCACGACGGTACACAACCTAATACGTATACAGTTATCTCAAAACACGTCTAGCACAATAATAAAGTCTATAAAAGATAAAGTGTCATAGTTTTCGTGGATTATTCAGTTTTCCAAAACTTATCAAAAGCTTAGTTTAAATGTTTCATGTTGTGTGGTAAGATAACCTAGACTCGACAGACAGCTCACGCCAAAAGAAATAGACAACAACATAGTCGAGGGAATACTGACTAGGACTCAACCCAAAGAAGACAAACTCTAGAAGCTAAAGTCAAATAAACACCTCAAATAAAATAACTAGTTTGTACGTTTCGGCATTTACCCCGTTATTCCCAAATAGTTGGTATAAGACAATGATGTTTTATAATAAAAATGAGTTTAGTTAATAAAACTAGTTTTTCTCGAGTCATCGAGACTTGGATTAACCAAAACTGAAATTACAATGTTTAGCAAGTTTATGTCCCACTATTAACCTCGTAAATATTAGTTTATGTTTTATTGAAGATTTTTGTGTCCGGTCCGAGTCTAATATAAAATGTTCAATAAGTCCGTCTTCTAATATTGTAAGTCCGATAATAATTCACGATTGTCCAAATTGTCCAAATGTAATAATCACAATCCATATTCGGATCCAATTCACAATTCAAGTATTATCCAAAACGTACCAAGTGAACCAAATAACGAGTAATTACATGTTAGTCCATTATATTTGTCACCAGATTTCATATCTAACATACTTTTTATAAAATATGTTGGCTTTGGCCCATTCCTTTAAACCAAACACACTAAGTTGGGCTTTGGCCCAAGTTTAAGCAAATCAAACACACTCCCCCATGGGCTTTTGAGCCCAGTTAAATTTTATGTCACAATTCATTATTTACCCACAATTACAAAATCAAACGCACCCTAGCTGTAATACGTGACCAACCCGAGACCAGGAAAACAACCAAGTTCGTACTAACTCCCTCATGCCGAGGCTCAAACCCAAACAAGCACAAACAACACGATAATGAACCAAGAGTATTATAACTTATATCACACCGAGACCTCTTGGTCTTGACTTCTAACTGGTACGACATCAACCAACCGGAATCAACAATATCATCACCCAAACTCGTGACTAAACAACTTAACGACACACTTGTAACTCAAATCAAACAGCTAACTACTCAAACAAGACTATTCCGAACTCAAATCCACTACCCACTCGGGTCAACTCGGCCCGAGAACAACCCGAAACAAACCGACAACTCAAATAACAATTTCTTACCACACTAACAAGTTTTTAACATATGATTATATCCGGTTTTTAAACCACAAGTTCATAATCTCGTTTTATCCATTTTATTACCCACGAAAATATGACAACACTAATCAATTGGTAATTATATATATAATAAAAGTATAATGATAATATCGAACGGTTCTCGGTTTTACCATGACGAGGAAGAGGACTAGAGGAGGCGGCGGAGATGGTGGCTGTGAGGACAGCCATGGCGTTGGTGGTGGTTATTCGAACCCAAACGTACCAAACAAGCATCCAAAAACACATACCCTTCGATCTATACATGTTACGAGTACACCCATGTGTTGCCCGAAAAAAACTCGCCGAAAACTGGGTTATCGAAAAAGAGGATAGATGAGGGTGGTTAGGTGGCGCGTGAAGGATAGGGAAATGATGAGGAGATTAAGAGGATTAAAGTGGTGGTGGTCGTGTATAGTGGTGACTGGCGGTGTGCTGGTGGTGGCCGGATTTGGGTCCGGAAAATAGAGTGAGATTAGAGAGAGTTAGTATAAGTATAGGAAGTGAGTGAGGTGAGGGAGAGTTAGGTATAATATAGGAGAAATACACACGTTTTTATTGACTATAGAAGTCTTCCTCTATTATTGCTGTTACTGTATATTAATGGACAGCAGTGCAAATCTTACCGACATAGAGAAATATCATAGAGAGTTTATCCAAAATATCATAGAGAAATATCATAGAGAGTTTGGTAGAATTTTGTCCATTGTTGTTGGATTGTATAGATATTCACACGTTTGTATTAATATAAGTGGTAAGTAGGTAGGAAGTATAATAATTAGTGTATATGGTGATTCTTGTGAACTGCTAACTCTTATGTAATAGTTATGTTTCGTAAAGCACGTCGAGTACTAGTGTTGTTATTTGGTAATTGTTGTGATGTCGTGACATGGTGAAAATAATATATCAATAAATGTTTTTAAATTTCCCCGTAAAAAATGGGTTTTGTTAAATGGTAATACCGAATTATTATTAATTAGTGAGGTTTATTATGATGGATTTTCGTGGGATCTTACAAATTACCACGTCCGGACAGTACTCATCATCCACAACCTAAATAACAACTTAGATTAATCTATGTTCAACCTCATTCGACCCAAACTTAATTATTATAACACTAAATTTTATTTTCTCAAACCCATTATAGCTCCTGGGAAATTAGTTCGAACAAACCATTCAAAAATGATAACCTCAATACTAATCTCATATACTCATTCGACCCATATTATCTTATCATCATTGGTTCTAAAATATTAACTAAGACTAAGTGAATCGAATTAAATCTTACAGGTTTGTTGATAGGCGAACTCTTGAGTGACCTTGATCCGAGAAACCTACTGCTCCAAACCGAATACCCCCAAATCCTCCAAATCGAATCACACACCTCCACTGCTAACCTTTCTTGAGAACTTCTCAAAGCCTTGATGTGTTTTTGATGAGTGGTGATTCGATGACTCTTGGAGGTGCGGCTTTAATAGCGATTTCTGGAGAGTAGTTCTAGTGGACTTTCGGTTTGGGGGGAATAACACTCCCTTTCTTGTGTTATCTCTTTTTCTATGGGTATTCATCCTAGGTCGATCCGTGATTCCTAAGCGGACAAAGGATTGTTGGTCAATGGTTTTTAGCTTTAATCGATCTGGTGATGGGGAGGATTCGGTGGTTTGGGGAAGAGAGAAAGAAAGCCAGTAAAGATGATAGGGATATTTTTGGGTATTTGTGTGAGTGGAGGAGTAGTATTAGTTTTAAGTATGTATGAGTTGTATTAATTTAAGTATTTGGTGTAGTATAGTATTTTATACCCGCATTCCGTCAACTGAGTCAAACTTGGTTCGGTCTTAAACCGTTTCTAATCTCAAAAGTGTATATTATTAGGGTCGTCAAGAATTATTTGTTTTTATTGCTAAGTTCGTATTTATTTTTATGGTTCGTTTTGTACGTTCTTTGTTTGATTTATTTACTCATGCCATACTATCACAGTGTCGGTACGCGTGCAGTTCCAGTGAAAATGGAACGTGAGTTTTTGTCACAGGGTTCGTTTTGTAATCTCACTAGTTATTTCTCAGTAAAATATATATATATATATATATATATATATATATATATATATATATATATATATATTATATATATATATATATATATATATATATATATATATATATATATATATATATATAGTAATATTTCGAATGCAAAGGTGAATAAAATAACTTGATTAAAGTTCATAATCAATTGCTTCGGGTTTACAGAAAGTTAATAACTCTAAAATTTTCGGGTTATTACAAACTACGCTAGAGGGAACAAATAACTGGTGGGGATACTGGGTTTTTACAAGAAACTTTGTATTTGTTGCTTCTGAAAAAGAAACACTGGACAACATTTGTAATAGGTATTTAGGTTGGTTTCGATTATATTTCTTAATTTGTATCCACAGCTTATAGAATCAGTTTGCTCATATGTAAATATTTTATAAGAGTGTGAGATGGCTTTTGTGTCGTTTTCAAACCTTTTATAAGTGGGTTATGTAGTCTTGGTTAGTTTATTTTCGAAAATATAGTGTAGGGAACATAAATCGCATGGTCATAATTGACATTTTAAGTATTATGTTTGCACATATCTACTATATATTATTCATACACGTAACTTCTTAATGAGTAATTTCTTTCGAAATCAACAATGGGAAAAGAAAACGTTCTTCAATAAAATACCAACAAAAACACCTGCTGCCAAGAAAAGGGTATCGTTAGCGGAAATATTGAATTGTAAGATCATGTTTCATACACTTATCTCTTATCATTATATACTTTCATTGCTTATCATCTTTTGTACACGTACCTAACACTCAACCATAAATGAAATATAAATGATCCATTAACTATAAGTACGAGACCGGTAATGGTTTCCCTCATTTGAGACCGACGACACCAACACCTTCTCGAACCATTCTACCAGGTGCCCTTTTCAATATAGTGCATATGTGTTTACTTTTTATATATCATCTTATGTTACTTAGCAAAAATAGAAATAAAAAATAAATATATGTCATGAACTACACAAGATAATATAGTATGTCATGAGTTACAAAGGTTTATGACCTTTTCGTAATGACCACTACCATCTTAATTTTTTGATCTTTTTGCTGATGCAAGGATCCTTTCCTTCACCGACAACTTCTTTTCAAACACCTCTGAGAAGAACATCCTTTTCTTGCATTTTGAACGGTAATTTTACATTCATTTATTTAGTTCAAAGTTATTTAAAAACTTATTTAACATGCCTAGACACATTGTCATATATCTTTATAAGTTTTTGTTGTTAAACTTGTGTAGTTAATCGTGTACCTGCTAATGTCAACTCTGGAAGTCCGTTGGCTGCCTCGACGCCATCCTTTACACCGTTCCAAAAAAATTTACTCTCATAGTAACTAAACATCATTTCACATTACATTTACATTGATGGAAGCATAACTTTTTATCACTCCACATTTACTTCAAGGTCTATGATCACAGTTCAAGAGCTATATACAATATACATATCACATGTTTCTTTTACCATATTTTAGATTATAATATATGATCAAAGTTCAAGAACTATTAGATGTTTACAGAATGTACATTGGCTATTAAATTGATTAGCGCTCACAGACGTCATTTGCTATTCAAGACCATCAAATTTGGAGACGACAACACATGGACGTTTATTATTTAATTATTACAAACTCAATTGATTATCAAATAATTCACGTATTATCTCATTGTTTCTTTCATATATTAATGGAACATGTTTACGTTCGTTGTTTTCTTATTATCTCATTTTCATATTTTTTTAAAAACCCCATGAATCCACGGGTCTTTAAGCTAGTTCTGCTATATATAGTTTTGTTATAACAAAACCCTTATGGACTTATACTACAGTAACTTTTTAAAAAAATAAATAAATAAATAATTAGTGAGGTTATTTTGAGACAAAAGGGGCGTAGAAGTTATTTTGGTCTTGATCAATAAAGTTGAAAAATAAGACTGGAAGTGGATGCGACTAATTAAACATGTTATATTTAGTTCGATACTTGGTTCTAACTATATCAAGAAAGAGAGGGTGCACGCCACAATAAGTGATGTGCAGATTACAAACATGTATATGTGGTTGTATCATGTGCATTATAAATGGGATTTTGTGGTGTTCACATCAATTTTGATGATGTATTGTTTTTGACTTTTTGGTTTACGTAGATCATGTGTAAAGGTTTACATAGAAACAAGTTCTTAGTTCTGGTTAGAGTTGTAACAAAACATTTTGTGAAATGCTTTCGATATCGTAACTTTGTCATTGTAAGCATTTATATACTACACGACTAGGTTTGGCGCCTATTTGGTTTTAATTTAAACACCAAAGACAATATTTGATGAAGGACAAATAGCTAATTGACAAAGTCATTCGTTAAACACCATACTCTAGAAAACACGTATCAAAGAGGGCAAATTGAAAACATACATGACTTTTGATTCGAAATCAGTTATGATACCAAGAAATTTAGCCAACAAAATTTAATTTGCATGACGAAAACATGGACAAACTTTCCATGGTTTTACCTAACAACAATGTCCGAGAGTTTCATTTGGACTCTCTAGTTCAGCATTTCTCTAAGTTTGAAACATATATACTAAGTTATGAATCTAATACTTAGGCTTATATGCATGTACAATTGTGTAACCATCTATCGTGAAAAGTGATAATACACCACTACAATTGTTAGCGCGGTAATCCAACCACACTGACGTTATCACACCACACTCAGTGCGGTTGTTGATGTGGTTTCCTAAAGTGGTTCACAACATTTCGCGTGTATATGCATGTTGAAGACGTGTAGTCGGTCTAGGTTCTAGTGTTATGACTTGGGCTGATCACGGTTCGAAAACCATACCTGATCGACCGGGACCGGACTGGACTAAAATGTTCGGTCCAGGTCCGGGTCAGTCCCATCCGGTCCGGTTCGTCGGTCGGTCCGGTCCAACAAAGCATAATAGTCGGTTATACATAAGACCAAACTGGATCGAGGACCGAAAATAAGGAAAAGAGTGGACCAAGGATCGTACCGAAATATGTTCGATCCGGTCCGGTTTCTCGATCCGGTACAGTCCGCGGTCCATAATGCCCGGCCCTAATTATGACTATGAGAAAAAAGAATTAACACGAGTGACGTAAATTTTTGACATAATTGATACGATAGACACCTTTACTCTAAAACAATATAGTAGAGTTAACATACAAAATAATGTTGATTGGTGTATTTATATTATAGCTACAACTCACGCGGTTTATACTGTACCAAACATTTGTTACTCCCTCCGTCTCAATTTATTTGTCCATATTTCCTTTTTCGGATGTCTCAAATTAAATGTCCACTTTCCTTATTTAGTAAAAACTAGAGAATCTAGTGGAGGAATATTCCATTTTAGTGGTTGAAAATTAAAGTGGCCCCACTTTTATTAAACTTTGTGTTTTCTCTCTCCTGACAAATAAATTGAGACGGAGGGAGTGTACCAAACATTTGTTAATAAATTTCAGCTTAGATGCTTGTCACAACATTGACTTGTCCTAAACAAAAATGTGGCAGCATTCACCAACTATGAATAAACCATCAAATATTTACATATAATGAATGTCTTTACACCATTTGACCCACTCAAACTCAACTCATGTTGGTTCATTTTTAACACTTCATAGACAACAAGTCCACATCATAAGCCACTTTTTGTACTCTTTTGATTCCTCACGCGCTCCCCCCGCCAGCGCGTGTCACCTTCATTTTCATCTTTTGGTAAGTAGTACTAAGTATATTAGGCTATTAGCATTTGCCACCCATCAAGATTCACACATCACTTTCATTTATACTTTCCCTATATCATTTCTTTCTTTTATACATTTTTTTCTTTAGGGTTTAATTTCAGCTAGTGAAACAAGAATGTGGGCTTGTTCAAAGTATAAGGTTGGTGAAAAAAAAAATATTGGATTCTAATTTGATATTTGTCACTATGTTTATACTATTATTGAGCAAGTTTGTGTTTAGAATAGTTTTTTTTAGCTAAATCCAAAATGACCCATTAGATTAGCTTGTGTATTTGATTAAATCTCAACACAAATTTGTGACCTTTTTTGGATTTTAGCAAATGATTATGAATCGTTAATCAAAAATATGAGTTGGGTTTTTGTTTTTTGGCTAAAAAGATTGTTTTTAGTATAAAAAGATCAAATCTTGTGTTATTGGTTATATGATGAGGTTTATGCAAGAAAGATTGGTTTCTAGTTCTAGGCATATAGTAGTGTTAAGGATTTTGGCATATGGGGGGCAAAAAATTTTTTCACTAAAAGCAGCAAAATCAGCCAAAAAAAACAGCTTCCAAACAGCCTAATTTCAGCATCCAAACACCTTAATTTCAGCATCCAAACACCCTAATTACTGCCAAATAGCCTAATTTCAGCATCCCAAAATTTTGTTGAGGGCAATTTCATTTTTTGGCCGAGGGCAATTTAACTTTTTTCCCGTAAAACCCAAAATTTTGCACTATATAAATTTTTTTTTGCCCAATTTGTTGAGGGCACCGCCCCCCCCCTAATTGCACTATCCCTCCGCCCCTAGTTCTAGGCATAGTAGTGTTAAGGTTTCTTGGATGAAGTATCAAATTTATAGAGAAGATGGTGTTGTTAGATCATTGTCGGAATCATCGTATTCGTATTCGCCGCCTTTAAGTGTTGTTTTGCATACATCATCAACTCCTTCGACATCTTCGAGTACTAGGATAAGCCCTGCTGTTTTGTTCATTATAATTATCTTGGCGGTTTTGTTTTTCATATCTGGTTTGCTTCACTTGCTTGTAAGGTTTTTGACTAAGCATAACTCTTCGTCGAATTCACATCAGTCTAATCGATTTCCAGATGGTTCTCCATCTGATACGCTTCAGAGACAGCTTCAGCAGCTGTTTCATTTACATGATTCTGGTTTAGACCAGACGTTTATTGATGCTTTGCCTGTTTTTATGTATAAAGAAGTAGTGGGAGCTAATGAACCGTTTGATTGTGCGGTTTGTTTGTGTGAGTTTTCAGAGAATGATAAATTGAGATTGCTGCCAACTTGTAGCCATGCTTTTCATATCAGTTGTATAGATACATGGCTTTTGTCGAATTCGACTTGCCCTCTTTGTAGAAATACCCTTTTTGACCCTGGGTTCTCGATGGATAATCCCATGTTTGATTTTGATGATCCGAGGGAAGCTGACGAAAGTGGGATATCTGCTGGTTTGAAAACAGTTGAAACGGAACAAACCATAGCCGAAAAGGGGGTTTTTGCTGTAAGACTTGGTAAGTTTAGAAAAATGAGTGAAGGTGAAAGTGAAACGATAGGTGAGACGAGCAGTAGTAATTTGGATGCACGAAGATGTTATTCGATGGGATCTTATGCGTATGTGGTTGGCGACACGAACCTTCGGGTCCCATTGTGTCATCAGAGAGATTTGCAAGACACAAATTTTGTGAAAGATTTAGAGCGAATTGAACGAGTTCAGGATCATATGCTTGATGAAGATACCGAAGGGAAAAAGATAAATATTGGTGCAAAAACAGATAGTTTTTCTGTTTCAAAGATCTGGTTATGGTCTAAGAAACGAAAATTCGCAAGTTCTACCGAGAACCAAATGCATAACCCATCTTCGGTTGACATGGAATTACCGCGAATGGGGAGATTACAAGGTACATGAAAAAAAAAATGGTTCATTTTCATCTTGTTTCTGTGTACTTTTCTTGTATGTTAACTAGTCAATTAATGATATGTTCTTGCTACATTTTATAATATTTTATATTCTGAAGCAAGATTTCATAGAAATGATCATATTTTGTACTTTGACAAAATCTAGTAATCCATTGACCATGGTTGCCAGATTCTCGAGCATCCTTAGTACATCATCTATAAAGTGTTCTGCTTGGGGATATTGCAATATGTATTAGCATCCTTTTACCTTATTTCTAAATTCTAATATTGTCACTAAACTTAAAAAACTGGTACACTTCTCAAAATGGATCAATTCATGTCATTTTGACTGTGGAACTGTATAATGCTGATGTGACTGATTTTTAGAGTCGTATGATCAGATTAGAAATAAGGTGGGCCTTGTTAAATGAAGTTTATCCTAAATTCCTCTGTTTAGTTAAATTGGTAGATTAGAACCGAGTCCTGTGGGTGTATTTTGACTAAAAATGGTTTTATTATACGTTTGCTGATGCGACTAAAGAACCAATATTTTTTCACGAGTTTTGAAGCAAGAGCTTCGCAGGAGCTCATTACTAACCGAAATGTGCAAATTTGGAGTGTGGAATCTTTGGGTCAAAGTAGCCAAGGTCTTAAAGATAATAACTTTATTGATAAAGATTCAAGATGCTTGTCCTTACTGTCATGCTTTTATGATTCAGCTCATCATACATGTTGGAATCGTGTAATTGCATAATTTAAGGGATTAAAAGGCCTAAAACTTACTTTTGCTTTTGCAAAATCATCTTTTACTTTCATCAATCATATAGCTTGGTTGTTTGACTTGCTTATGTCCCAGTCATTTTAACCATTGATTAATACCTATCAGTTTACACATTTTCTACCACGTCTGCACGTGTTTAGAGTATGTAAAATGCAGCAAGTATGCACAATGCATCGGCATATGACAGCCGACTAAGGGGGTCTTTGGATATTTGTTGTTTATGTCATAATGATTTTTAAGACAATAATCACTTTTGAGAATTTGGGTAGTTTACTTGGTGTTTAGTTGTAGAAATTATTTTTTGATTTTCTGTTTCTAGATTCCTTAAGAAAGGAGAGAAGAGTTGAAATTTTGAAAACCCGTTTAGATGAAGTTACATTTTTTCTTTTTAAAAAGATTACCTCGGATTGCGACGGTGGATGGCGATGGCGAGGGCGAGGGCGGAAGGTGGAGGTGCTATCGATGGTGATTAAGGTTAGAATGAGATACTTGAATAGTAGATTGAGAAATCCCGTCTTTTTTATTTATTTAGGTGGAGGTGCTATCGATGGTGATTAAGGTTAGAATGAGATACTTGAATAGTAGATTGAGAAATCCCGTCTTTTTTATTTATTTATTTTTATTTTATTATTATTATTTTTTAAATAAAAAAAAATAAAGTGGAGAAGGGTAGATTAGGGTTTTCATTTTTTTTAAATTAAAATTTGGAAAGTGAGAATTTTATGTTTTTTGAAAATTGTTAGGAAAAAGTGTGACTAAACGGTTTTTCAGTTTTTTTATTTTTCTATAAAAAGATTTCTGACAATATGGAATGTTTTTCTTACAACTAAATGCTACCTTCAGAAATAGTTATCTGATTTTGATTTTCTAAGTGTAATATCTTAGTTATTGTTGACTAAGTGGGTGTTTCTTTTTTTTCTATATGGGGAGAGAAGGTGGGTCCTACGTCTAATTTAGCCTCTTATTGGGGAGGAAGGCTATTTTTTTGCTTTGTGAAGATAGATGAAATAAGGGAAATATGTGGGCCCAAGCACAAAATAAATATTATTATATACCTTGGACCAACCTTCTCTCCCAATATAAAAAAAAAAAAAAAAAAAACAGGCCCTAAACTTAATCTTGATGTACTAAGACTTTTTCTTTTTTAATTTTGTTTTTTCTAATAGTTTAAGAATATATTTGTTGGTGGTGATTGTGGGGGCATGTGGAGGATGGGCTCTTCTTTCTTATCATGTGGGCTTGTTGAACTTCTACTTGTAGTGTTGTAATCTATTTTGACTTTTAGTTAATTGTGACTCCAAAGTCATTTTATTTTCTTACCTTTTCAAGACTTTTTTATTTTAATTATGTACAGTATAGTAAGAAAATGACATGCTAGCTGACTTAAAAATTAGCATCACCATCACATCATAAGACTACAAACTTGCTTATTTCCATTTGTTGTTTCTTTTTGTTATTCTATAAGAACGGGGGACAAGGGTGGCAGACACAATTGTCTCCCCCTTTTGTCCCCTATTTTTTTCCCGTACAGCACAGTTTTTGTCAGTTTCTGTTCCGTATTTTTGACAGTTTTAAGCGTTTGACATATTAAACTTAATATTTTTTGTTCCGCACTTTCAGGTTTATAGCTTTTTGATATAAACAAAATTATAAAAATAAAAAAAAATAAATAAATAAAAAAATAAAAAAAATGCTAAAAAATAGCCCCGTCTTTATAACTCAAACTTGCCCATTTCCATTTGTTGTTTCTTTGAGTGGTACAATCTAATCAAGGATGGGAATAATAATGTAAATCACTAAATATATTTTACACTTCGTGTATAATTATCAACAAATTTTGTGGTTGGTGATTAGATTGGGTGTATAAATCATCTGATTTTTATAGTCATTTGATTTTTATAGTCATTGTGATTGTGAATTAATGGTTGTATTCGATAATATCAGTAAGTGTTTACATGTAAAACATTTCAATTCTCACAATTAGGGGTGTTCACGGATCGGGTAATATCCACAGTAACCGAAGACCGAAACCGAACTAAATAGAAAAAAACTGAAACAAATTTGTAACCGAACTGAATTGGTCAAAACCGAACCGAACCGAACTAAATATTCGGTTATCAGTTTGGATATGGTTTTGGCAATGAAAACCGAAAACCGAATTCATATAAATATATATTTTTTCTAAGTATTTATATGAAAAAGAAAATTATTAAAACTCTTTCTTAGTATAAATATAACATTATTTAAGCTTACAAAAAAATTGTGCTAAAAATATATATAATTAAATGAAAAAATAATAAAAATTATGTAATTCGGTTTATTCGGTTCGGTTGAATCAAATTTGAATTCGGTTTGGTTCGGTTTTCGGTTTGACCAAGAAATTTTTTTAACCGAACTAACCGAACTGAATAAACCAAATAACCCGATAACCGAACCGATAAACATCCCTACTCACAACGGGACATTTTATTTTTTGCATTATCAGAAAGAATCATGTTGTATTTGTGTAGAAAACCTAGATATCTATACTATATATATATATATATATATATATATATATATATATATATATATATATATATATATATATATATATATATATATACTAGACTTCAAAGCCCGCCCAA